>JAQZBX010001700.1:0-67930 GCA_029593785.1 Cabassous unicinctus | reverse complement strand
AAAAAACTTTCATGTTATTCTCTTTTCTATCAAGGTCTTCAACATAATAGGAATGTAGTTCATGTTTATTTTGTCTAATTTATCTAATCTTTTATGAGATAAAAGAAGTGGAGAATATCAGGAGATTTGAGTTTCAGCAATCTCTCCATATGTCCCTGGGCTCATTCAGAAGACAATGTCTCAAATTTTCAAGTATGTGTTGCTGGTTTGCATACTTCTTAGCACCTCGTATCATCTCTCAGGAGGATTACAAAGATTCATTATAGTCAATTGCATATATGAATCCTTTTTATTGTTACATGAGTTGTGGGATGCAGCTGCTTCAGATGGTCTGGATTTATCTGGTTTTGGAATAGGCCATAACTTCTATTTAGCTAGAATGATGCAAATATTTATTTTCTTTTCTATTTTTATCACATTGTTCTACTTCTCTACCTCTTGACACTGGTTTTAATTCACATTTGTCACCTTTGAATTTCTTTGAAATTCTGACTTCCTTCTCACATTTTGCTTCTGCCTAGAATCTTTTCTGTTGTTTCTAGTAAGGCAAAACACATGCATGATTTCCTCCAGCATTTATGTTTTCTCTAATACAGCTTCCATTTGCATCAATAACGCACGTGGCTTGTAACATCTTCAAGCAAGAAGTCAAACATATTTCTCTCAGAAAGATCAGCCACAGCTTTCAGGGTCTCAGTTTGATGTATAGTTTCTCCTTTCTTTCCCATAAATCATGCTGCAAATATTGCTGCTTTTTCACACATTTTGCTTCTGGGGTTCTTGGGAACCTGACTATAGTGGGTTAAATAGTGCCCCCCTCCCAAATTCATGTTTACCTGGAACTTCAGACTATGATCTTATTTGTAAATAGGGGTTTGCAAATATAGCTAGTTATGATGAAGTAATACTGAATTAGGATGGGCCCTAAATCTAATTACTGTTATCCTTATAAGAAAAAGAGAGGACATATACAGAAGAACACAATATGAAAGCAGAAGCATAAATTGGAGTGATGCATCTACAAGCCAAGGAGCACCAAGGATTGGCAGAAATCCACTGGAAGCTAGGAAGAGGCAAGGAAGGATTCTTCCCCAGAGCCTTCAGAGGGCAGATGGCCCTATCCACACCTTGATTTTAGACGTCTGGCCTCCAGAGTGAGAGAATATATTTCTGTTGTTTTAAGCCCCCAGTATGTAATACTTTGTTATAGCAGTATTAGGAAACTAATACACTGGCCTAGAGGTCTTCTTGGTCATTCTCCACAATTGCTCCTCTAACCTCCATCCGTTACTCTATATTATGTCAGTGCTTGTCATACTTGAGATTGCATTGAAACCATCTGTAAGGCCTGACAGACCAGAGTATCTGAATCAGTAGGTCGGGATGTGCATCACAAGTTTATCTTCAAGAATTTTCACTTTTAACAAGTTCCCATATAAAATGTATGCTACTGGTCAAAAGTACACTTTGAGAGTCACTAGACTATGGAAAGTAGAACTCATTAGTATACTAGACAATCAGGAGAATCAGTAGCAGTTCTTAATAAGAAAATCCTGGCAGTGGGTATGTTACTGCTGCAGGAGCCTATATTCCAGATTTCTCTGAGCATTTTGAAATAGGTCCAATAACTATATTCCTAAAATTTCTGTAGTGCAACAACTTCAGAAGGTCAAGTTTAAAATTTACTTCTTTAGCTCAGTGATTGAGAAGGATACTTCAAGGAGGACAGAGGAGGCAGGTACATTCTACTGGGGAACATTCTCAATTCCTCTTTGGTTCTTCCATATATTTGGAGCCACTCTCAAGTCCAGCTGACTTTGTTTAGAATAAGTAGTCAAATCTTGTTTCCTAACAAACAATACAACACACTCACAAACATCCCTCTTACTGTTTCAAAATACTCACCTTTTCTGATTCTACCTCTTACCTCTCTAATTAGTAAAAAGGTTGCCAATGGTCTGTTTTCTCTACTTTATTTTTTCTGCCCTTTCCAATAAGTGTGATAATACTAACAATACTTGAGCATTTATTAAGTGTAGAACAGCTTTGCTAAGCAATTTGCATACATTATCACATAATCTTTATGAAAATCCTATGATATAGAAAGTAGGTCTTGTTCAAATTTTGCAGATGAGAAAATTGAGACTTAGAGTAACTTGTCCAAGGTCACAAGCTACTAAACACCAACAAAATGGATATTTGTACCAGGTGTAAGTCCCAACCCTAGTTTTTAATCATTTTGCCACAAGTAACACAGCAGTATCCCACTCACTGACCACTGTAGCAACTATCTACAGACTTCCCAAGAGTTACAGACTTCCCAAGAGTTCTTGTATGACAAGAGCCAAAACATGCTGAGCAGATTTGGGTCATCCCTGTAGAAGGCAGGCAATCAATGGTACTGGCTGGATTATGGGATATAAGGGAATCAGCAGAAGTTCTTAATGAGAAAATTCTGACTCAGTGGGTATTTTGCTGTCACAGGAGCCTGTTTACCAGGTTTCTTTGTGCATTTTGAGGTAGGTCCTATAACTATTTTCTTAATGTTCTGTAATCTTACAATTTCACTAGGTCAATTAAAATTTTTCTCCTTTATGTCTTATTCCTCCTCCTCCTTTTTTTCTAAAAAGAGAAGAGAATGAATTGAAATACTTTAACTGCCTTAGAATTTTTTTTTCACCTCAAAATATGTCTTTTCCCTGTCTGAACTCTCATTATCTATTTTATGCTTATTTTTGTCTTACTGATTTTTCTTTTTATCTAATTGAATCGGGAATTATATGTGCATCACAAGTTTATCTTCATCTCCAGTTATAAATATTTAGGAGCTTTGGGGGGAACACAGTATTCACAATATCCTTATATGTATCAACTATTTCTAGTTTCCAAAGATATGGGTCAAAGTAGTAATAATTATTTCTCAGTTCCAATGAATTTTATTGTACCAAAAAGGAAACAAAATTGAATATTCACACTCATTAGCAAAGCTGTAATGGCACTTCTTTGTTTATCAGATTATAAACATTTAAGGCCTGAAACCACATTTATATTTTATTTGTAAATCACAAAGGAAGTGAGACATGCAGTATGCTTGACCCATCATTGACAGTGACATGAATAGTAATTTATCAATACACTGTAAGGATGATTCAATAATAATGTTGTAAACAACACTTGTATCCCATTTTACAAAGTATTTATATATATACTATTATCTGGCTTACATCCAGAGCTAGGACATAAATACTCAGGTTATCTTAGTCATTTCCATATGTTATCCTCTAATGAAAGCTCAAGAAAGATACAAGAGCTGATACTGGGCAATGTAGCTTTTATATTCAAAGTACAGAAAATAAAGTCAATATGATATGAATGTTAAAACTTAAGACTCATTACTGTATATATGGATTATAATCCTAATATCTTGAATATTTTTAGCTCTCTGTCAAGCTATGGTTTCACATTCCCTTTAACAGGTATGATAAGCATTGATTTTTTTGTAAGGTGGAGGGCATTCTGTATCTACTAGTGTTTCACTACAATAGCTGCTCTATGGCCAGCTGCTGGACTTAGAGATCTGAAAAGCCTGTTAAGCATTCATTAGCACACTGGCTGTGGTGTTATTAAGTCAAATTCCAGATGATAAATTAGTTCTAGAACATTGGTTCTTTTTTAAAATTGAGATATAATTCACATAAATGAAATTCACCCTTTTAAAATAGACAATTCAGTAGTTTTTAGTCTATCCACAGGTTGTGGAAGCAGCAACTCTATCTAACTCCAGAAAATTTTCATCACTCCAAAAAGAAGTCCCTTACCTATAAGGGGTTTTAGGTATTCTGTGTCCCTCATAATTCCACATGAGTTTAGGATTAGCTTGCACATTTCATTGAAAAAGGAAGTTGGAATTTTATAAAGATTGTGATGAATCTGAAGATCTTTAGGGGAAGCAATGCCATCTTAACAATATTAAGTCTTCCAACTCAGGAACACAGGATGTCTTTTCATTTCTTTAGGTCTCTTTAATTTCTTTCATCAATGCTTTGTAGTTTTTAAAGTACAAATCTTGCACTTGTTTGGTTAAATTTATTCTGAAGTATTTCATTCTTTTTGATGATATTGAAAATGGATATATTCTGTTAATTTCATTTTCAGATTGCTTGTTGCTGTTGCATAGAAGTATCACTAATTTTTGTATATTGACCTTGTATCCAAAAACCTTGCTAAATTGATTTATCAGCTCTAATAGCTTTTTTTGTGGATTATTTAAGATTTTCTCTATATGATAAGATCATATCATCTGCAAACAGCTTTACTTCTTCCTTTATAGTCTAGAGGCCTTTTAAATTATTTTCCTTGCCTAATTGCCCCGCTTAGAACCTGTAATACAATGGTGGATAACTGTGGTAAGATTGCACATTCTTGTCATGTTTGGATCTTAGGGGGAAAGCTTCCAATATTTCACCATTATGTATGATATTAGCCATGGGATTTTTGCAGATGACCTTTATCAGGTTGAGTAAATTCCCTTCTATTCTTAGTTTGTTGAGTGTTTCTCATGAAAGGGTGTTGGATTTTATCAAATGCTTTTTCTGAATCTATTGAGATGACTTTTTTTTGCTGTTGTCTTTATTCTATTAATACAAGGTATTATATTGATTTTTCTATGTCAACTAACTTTGCATTCCTGGGATAAATCACACTTGGCAATACATAATTCTTTTTTATTTTCTGCTGGTTTTTGGTATGCTTGTATTTTTTTTTTTTTTTTTTGAGGATTTTGCATCTATATTATAAGCAATATTGGTTTGTTGTTTTTTTGTGATGTCTTTGGCTTTGGCATCAGGGTAATACTAGCCTCATAGAATGAATTAAGAAGTATTCCCTTCTCTTCTAATTTTTGGAAAATTTTGTGAAGAACTGCTATTAAAAGATCACGAAGGAAGTGATTTGGTCCTGGGCTTTTCTTAGTAAGAAGTTTTTTTATTACTTACTCAATCTCTATTTGTTTTTACATCTATTCAGATTTTCCAATTTTCCTTGAGTCAGTTTTAATAGTTTGTATCTATCTGGGAATTGGTGCATTTCATCTATATTATCTAATTTGTTTTCCTGCAATTGTTCATAGTTTTCCCTTATCATCCAATTTATTTTTGTAAGGTCATTAATAATGTCAACTATTTAATTCCGGATTTTTAGTAATCTGAGTTTCTTCTTTTTTCTTGGTCAGTCTAGCTAAAGGTTTGTCAATTTTGATCATCTTAAAAAAACAAATTTTGGTTTCATTGATTTTTCTTTATTGTTTTTCTATTCTCTAGTTCATTTATCCCCACTCCAAACTTTTTTTTTTCTTTCTGCTAACTTTACTTTTAGTTTCTTCTTCTCTTTCTGATTTTTTTAAAGGTGGAAGATTAAATTCCTGATTTGGGATCTTTTTAAATGTAGGTATTTACAGTTACAAATTTTCCTCTGAGCACTTCTTTAAGTGCATCTCATGAGTGTTGGAATGTTGTATTTGTATTTCCATTCATCTCAACTGTTTTATAATTTCTCTTGTGGAATTCTTCTTGATCTATTAGTTATTTGAGTGTCTTGCTTAATTTCCATATTTTTGTGAATTTCCCAGATTTTCTTCTGTTATTGATATCTAATTACATTCCATGTGATGGGAAAGCATACTTCGTATAATTTTCAAACTTTTGTGAATTTGACACCTGTTTTATAGCCTAATATAAGCTATATCCTGGTGATTGTCCTTAGGTACTTAAGAAGAGCTGGTATTCTGCAGTTGCTGGGAGTGTTGTATCAGTACCTGGTAGGTCTAGTTGGCTTATAGTGTTGGTCAAGTCTTTTTATCCTGAAAAGGTGTTGGATTATGTCAAATAATTTTTCTGTGTCTATTGAGAGGACCATGTTTATTTTGTTATTGTTGTTGTTTATTCTATTAATATGAGATATTACATTAATTTATTTTTGTATGTTCAGCCAACCTTACATATCCTCTTTACTAATCTTCCATTCTAGTTGTTCTATCCATTAATGATAATGGGGTACTGACATCCCTGTAGCAGTTTGAAATTATTTTAGGAATACCCAAAAAAGAAAGATTATATTTTTAGACAAATCAATTCCTATGGAAGTGATACCCTTTGACTGTATTAAATTTGGTTAAGGGACCTTTGATTAGGTTTCTTGATAGGGTCACTTTGGGGCTTTTAATTGGACTATGTCTGTGGGACATGATTCTTGTTGAGTCTCCACCCTCTTGGTGGTTCTGATAAAAATGAAGACATACAGAGAAAGACACACACAGACCTAAGGAAAAGAAGACACCATTTTTGATCCTGCCATGTGAGAGAGATTAGAGGATTGCTTAACCATGAAGCCCCCAAGAGACTGTGTCAATGGAGTAACTCAAGGGGGGATGAGCCCTGGTATATGCCTGATAGCAGACAGCTGAATTCTGGAAGAAAGCAGAGCAGCCGAGACTGATAGAGGAGGCCTGGAAAGAGACAAGGCCCATGCATGGTTGCTCACAGCTGAGCTCCAGGAGCTGGGCTCCAAGAGATGGTGAACCCAGAGGGGAAGGCCAAGATTAGTGGCCATCTTCCTTGGCCAAGTGCCAGGACAACAGGATCAACAGTAATTGACTTTGGTGAGAATGTACCTCTTATGGTGCTGCAATTTAAACTTTTCATGGCCTTGGAACTGTTAGCTTTTACCCCAAATATATCCCCTTTATAAAAGCCAAACCATTTCTGGTACTTTGCATTGGCAAACCTTTGGCAAACTAAAGCAGAAATTGGTACCAGGGGAGTGAGGGCATGCTGCTTGCAATGACCAAAAATGCTGGAATGGTTTTATAAACGGGTAAGGTTTTTTTGGGAGGTGGAGGTGGGGGTAGGAATTGTGAGATGCTTTAAAGAAAAAGCCTAGATTGCTTTGAAGAGAATGTTGGTAGGAAAATGAGCCCAGAAGTTATTTCCAATAAGGCCTTAGAAGGAAATGATAAAGCCATTATTGGAATTGGAGGAAAAGCAATCCTTGTTTTAAAGTTATGAGAACTTGGCAAAATTGACTCTTGATATTAGATGGAAGGCAGAATTTGAAAATGATGAGCTTGGACATTTAGCTAAGGAGATTTCCAAAGTAAATGTAAATGTGGCCTGGCTTTTCCTTGCAACTTATAGCAAAATGTGAGAGGAAAGAAATAAGATAAGAACTAAATTGATGGGCACAAAGAAACCAGAGACTGATGATTTGGGAAATTCCAAGCTTCTGGAAAACAAGTCCCCAGAGGATAGTGTCCCATGTGAGGATCTAACTAAATCTGGAACTTGTAAATCAGGATTGGAAATGCAGTCATCCAAGAAGGACTTATGGAAAGTCTTACTGCCTGACAGCTTGGACCCCTGTGCACTGTGTGCAAACCTGACAAGATTTTTTGAGGTCTGTATGAACAAAAGCACTGTCAACCTGGACTAAAAGGGACAAGGAGGGTAGAGATTGAAGGAAAAAATGGCTTCAAGAGAAAAACCATTGAAACTGGGGTCTGAACTTGGAACATCTCCTTAGCCAGGAGAGGGATGCCACCCATGTGAGCAGAAATGGTGAGTTTGCCCCAGCATTTGAAGAGGGTGGATCTTCCAGCCTGTTTTTTCAGGGAGAGTTTGGCTGCCCCAGGCTACAGAGATGGTGGAGCACATTCGTGAAGATTAGAGAGAATTAGGTCGTCACCCCACTGTTCTGAGGGATTGGCTGTCTATGCCAAAGTTTAGGGAGAATGTTGCTGCCACCTCACTGTATGAAGGGGGTTGAGACTGTACCCCAGAGATTGGGGAAAGTGAGGCTGTCATCCCAATGTTCTTGGAGGGTGAAGTCTGGAGCTTGATCGCCACCCAGGTGCTTAAAGAGGGTGGAACCAAAAGTATGGCTGTTGGGCAAGCCTATGGAAAGAGTGGGCTTCCATGAGGCCCCAAGGAGAAGAAACCATCATTCTAAGGATACTTGCAGACTTCCAAATCTAATGGAGTATGCCTGCAGGTTTTTGGAACTGTTGGGACACTTGATGACTGTTGCTCTCCCAATCTCTCCTTATGGTAATGCAAATATTTGTCTTTTATATGTCCCACTGTTGTATATTGGAAGCAGATAAGTTGTTTCGTAAGTTTCACAGGTCTACAGTCTGAGGGAACTTTCGACCCAAGACAAACTGCATGCCTATAACTGATTTTTGTGTGATTTTGTACTGAGCATTGCTACTGAAATGATTTAAGGCTTTTGAAATATTTGATGCAATGGATATATTTTGCATATGGAAGGAACATGCCTTTTTGGGATTCAGAGGGTGGAGTAAGGCAGTTTGAAATTATTTTATGAGTCCCAAAAGGAGAAAGATTATGTTTTTAAACGAATCTATTCCTTTGGCTGTGATATCATTTGAGTGCATTAAATTCATTTAAGGTGCTTTTGATTAGATTACTTTATAAGATCACTTTGGGGCTTTTGATTGGACTATGTCAGTGAGGCATGTTGAGTCTCCACCTTCTTGCTGATTCTGATAAAAATGGAGACAGAGAGAGACACACACAGACACAGGGAAAGGAAGCCACCATTTTTGATCATGCCATGTGAGTGAGGACTAGAGGATCGCTGTGCCCATGGAGCAACTCAAGGGGAGATGAGCCCTGCTATATGCCTGATGGCATACAACTGAACTCAGGAAGAAACCAGAGCAGGTGAGACTGACAGAGGAGGCCTGGAAAGAGACAAGGCCCATGCCTGGTTGTTCACAGCTGAGCTCTGGAAGCTGGACTCTGAGAGATAGTGAATTCAGAGGGGAAGATTGAGACCTCAGCAGAGATCAGTGGCCATCTTGCTTGGCCATGTGCCCAGACAACAGGATCAGTAGTAGCTGACTTGCATGAGAAATCACCTCTTATGGTGTCTCAATTTGGACTTTTCACAGCCTTGGAACCGTAAGCTTTTAATCCAAATAAATCTCCTTTATAAAAGCCAACCCATTTCTGGTACGTTGCATTGGCAGCCTTTTGAAATCTAAAACAGTCACCAAATATTATTGTTGAATTTTCTATTTTCCCTTTCAATGCTGTCAGTTTTTGTTTCACTTATTTTGGGGCTCTGTTGTTAGTGGCATATATGTTTATGAATATTATAACTTCTTTGTGGGTTGACCCTTTTGTCATTAAATTGAACTTCTTTATCTGTAATAACTTTTTTCTTAAAGTCTATTTTGCCTGATATTAGTATACCCACTCTAGTTTTCTTATGGTAACTACATGGTTTACCTTTTTTCATACTTTTACTTTCAACCTATTTGTGTCTTTGAATCTAAAGTGTTTCTCTTAGAGACTGCATATATTGAATCATGATTCCCCCCCTCCTATTTTGTAGATCTTTGCTTTTTAAATGGAGAATTTAATCAATTGAGTTTTAATGTATTTACTAATAGGTAGAATATATCTGGTATTTTACTATTTGTTTTCTCTTTGTCCTATATCTCTTTTTCCCCTCAATTCTTTTATTATTGCCATATATTGTATTAAAGAGAGAATTACTGAAGTAGACAATTGTTTTTCTTTTTAAATAATACAAGTAAAGCATTTACAAAGAATACATTTATACTGTCTTTTATACTTACCAATTTGACTACTTTTACTGGTGCTCAATATTTATTTATGTGGATATGAAGTACAGTCCATTGCTTTCTTCATTTTAACCTGAAGGACTCACTTAATATTTCTTGTAGAGCAAGTCTACTAGTGATGGATTCCCTTAGTTTTGATTTTTTTCAAATCTAGCAATTTCTTATTTTTTCCTTTATATTGGAAGGATAGTGTGACAGTTTGAATTTGGTGAATCTCTGAAGAATGTTATGTTTTTGAACTAAACTATTCATGTAGTATGAAGCACTTTGATTACATTGTATTTGATTAAGGAACCTTGATTAGATCGATTTTGATTGTACTATATCAGTGAGGCATGACTCAGGTTGGGTCTCTGCCCTCTTGCTTGATCTTATATAAACTGAGAATACACAGAGAGACACAGAGAAAAAGGAAGCTACCATTTTGACCTTGCTATGAGAGAGGACTCAAGGATCACTAGCAGCCAATGTTGAAGCCTGAAGCCCCCAAGAGGCTGGACCCATGGAGCAGCTCAAGGCCAAAGAGACAAGCCAAATACCTGATTACCCATATATAAGCTCAGGAAAATGGTGAGCCTTGAGTGGAAGGCAGGGACCTAGGCAGAGATCGGCTGCTATCTTGCATCTCCACATGTCAGGATGCCAGGATCAGCAGTGGCCGACTTTGGTTAGAAAGCATCTCTGATGATGCTTTGATTTGGACATTTTCACAACTTTGGAACTGTAAGACTTTACCCTAATAAATATCCCATTATAAAAGCCAAATCATTTCTGGTAGTTTGGATTGGCAGCCCTTTGGCAAATTAATACAGACAGTTTTGCTGAACATAGAATTATTTGTTGACAGTTTTTTCTTTTCTTTCAGCAATTGGAATATGTCATCACAGTGCTTTCTGGCATCCTCAGCTGTTAACCCTATTTACAATCCCTTTACATGAAGAGTTGCTTCTCCCTTGCTGTTTTCAAGATTTTCTTCTTGTATAATATAATGTGGCAAGCCTAGAAATCATATATTTCCGTCTCTAAGATTTGTTGTTGTGGCTTATTGTAGTTATTGCTGTTTGATTAATGACTTTTCCAAACTTATTCTGTAAATTCTGTATGTTTTTCATGTGTGGGCACTGAAGTCTAGTCCGTTAGCTAAGTGGTCAGCTAATGACTGGACAGAGATTTCTTTAAAGGTTCGAAACGAGTTTTTTCCAAAAGGCTCTGTGTACATGTAAGGGCATGCCTTGAACACACAACTAGGCAATTTAAAATGTGCCTTGGCTTTCATTTTCTACTTGCAGAGCCTCAAGGTCAATCAGAATTAGGATCTTTTCCAGTCTTTCCTGGGCATGTGCACAGCCCTGACCATGCACTTAGCCCTATGAATGCATGCTGCCTTCTGGATTCCTAAGAATATGTTGAAGTTTTTCAAAGCTCCCATGTACATCTCATTTCTCAGCTTTTCCTTTAAACTTTTGGTTAGTCTATTGTATGTTCCAACTCTTATCCATTGCCTCAGGCAGCAGTGATATTAGAACATTGGACAAATGGCCCCCAGGGAGAAAATTTTAGCACTGCACATGTTTGACTGAGGTTGAATAAAGACAAGCCTTTTGAGCGGGTATTCTGGGGAACCACCAGTCAGGTCAGATAATTACTCCTCTTTGTGAATGAGGGTTTGAAAGAGCTTTAGCCCCATTACGCTCACTGTTATTGGGAATGGGAGATATTATTTTTCAAAACTGCCACTATGCAAGGGAGTGGGACGATGGGTCTGGGGTAAGTTAAAATGCTACAAAGCATACTGTTCTTATTGAGATTTAGCTGTTTTACTTGTATAAACACTCCTTATTCTCTGGGTTGCTGTAAGCCTTTGATTAATTTCCAGAGTTCTGAAAAATTTTATGCTGACAATTTTTGCCAGTTATGTCATTTTCAAAAGGTCTTTTTCCACTGTTTTTGTTGATGTGACCCCCTAGAATATTGGCCCTTAAACTTTTTGTTGTTGGTGATTGTTATTCCAGGTTCTTTCTCTGAATATCATAAAGTCTACAGATGCATTTGCCAGAAAAAATCTATGTATCTACTCACACACTTTTGGATTACCATTCTACTGGGTTCATAAACATCCTGAAGTCCTACAAAGGATTCTTCACCAGATAATTCTGAGGTTTAAAACTCCTGTTTAGAGCCTCTTCTTCCTAAGCAAGCAGCAAACCCTCCTAAACGAACCCAAGGTCAAATCATTATTTTCCAAATAGAACCTAGTAGCAGTGATTCCTTGTTCTGTAGGTAAATTCAGTTTTAGTGCCTGCCAGTTTCCTTATCTGTGCAATCATCCCTCATCGGAATATTATGAGGATTACATGGGAAAATGAATACAATATTGCTTAGAATAGTTCCAGACACTTGGTAAGCACTTCATAAATTCTAACCACTAACAACATTATTTCCTTCACCTTCTCCTCCTGCTATTCCTTCATTGCTTCCCTGGGGAAATATTTCTGAAGAGCACCAAATTTGTGCTCATTCTTTTATAAGCTTTTGGAAATATATGTTTTACCATGAACTAACCATTCTTTGTGGGAGGAGATATTTGAATGCAATTCACCACTATAAAGCAGGAAGGATTATTTAACCACAGGATATGGCCTCAATTGGAAAGGAGCCAAGTCTAAATATAAATATGCAAAAGTGAAAAGGGGAAGAATTATGGATGTCATTGTGACAAAGTGCTGTGCAATTGGAGGGAAAAAGTCTGATTTCCATAATAATTTTCCTTTGAATTTTCTCATTTTCTTATTTATTAGATTAGAATTGAAACCTAATCTTATTAGGCAAAATACATTTCTATAAAAAAAAAATCTTGGAAGAATTTAGTGATAATATGAAAACTTCTGTTTTCTTTTGCAACAAAGCAAATAATTAGATAAGCATAGAGGAAGTAATGTGAATTTAAAAATTAACCCCTTAATTCAGTTTCTGCTCTTGAAACTCTGGCTTCTCAGATTCAGTTACCACAATTGCTGCCAGGGTATAATTATAAATAGATAAGTGTCGATAATGTTGAATGAGGTAAATCTTAATATTAGATGAGTCCCAAGCCAAATCAAAATACTATCTATTAAGCACTACCTGTCTACTGTGATGTACTAACCGTTGTACATTGTACATATTGTACATATTGGAACCCTTCAGAATCTTCTCATCTCTTAGACAGTAACTATTGGACAAATGCTTAAAATGTTTTATACGTCTCTCATTAATACTGTATAGGTTTTTGAATGTTAACCAGAATAACCTTGTTACTATTATACAGACTGAATACCGATGGGTTTCTGAATGATGATTTAAAGGAGACAGTGGAGGGGGGGCAATGAAATACTATGATGTTCTTTCTCACTTAGGACCTCTGTGGAGTCCAAGATTGGTACACAAAGAACAATGCACAATGAATAGATACTTGGCAGTGAAGATGTTAAAACAATTCATGTATATCAAAGATTACTTTATTTTCCAAGGTCAATTTAAGAAAAGGGCAACCATGAACAGTATACTACAGTAAGTAAAATTTTATGTCATAACATGTCAAAATGATAGGGAATATCAAAAAGACAGTATATGTAAATGCATTTATCTCCCTTGGCTATTAAGAAAACTCTTTTCCAAATAGAACTTTTACTATTATATTCAAGTTTCTAGATTTTGGGTTTCCATTATTATGGAATATAATTCAGTGTATTCACTGAATTGCTGACTTTTCTTTTTTGTTCATTAATGCTGAAATTTGCATTAAATTAAATCTTTAGTGCAAATAATGCTGTAATTCACTTTTTTTTTTTTTTTTTTTTTTGGTCTATATTACTCCAAACTCTAGGTTTTAAGCCTGCCTATAGTGAAACCTGGAAACTATGCTAAAAATCAAGGGCAACTTCAATTAAGACATTTATAGATTTTAGGATTTTCTAAAATCCTCCTGATTGCTTCTGTATTATGTGATTCAGATTATTTCACTTTTTTTCTCTCTATATAAGTTAAATCCACATTGATGGTGGGCTAGTTCACTTATGGATTTTGAAATCTTGACTAGGTGGTTTTATAATTAGATCCTCACAGGTAGCAGTAAAATTTGCTTTGCCTTAGCATTTAACAGCTGTGTTCCCAGCTGGGTCTTTTAGTTATAAATGAAAATTGCTCTTTAAATTTACATTCTCTGCATGACCAGGCTTGGCATCAGATGCAGCTTTTGGACAATGCCAAAGATAAGCACTAACGGATGTCAGATTGAAACACTGGATCATGGTGAGTTAGATGGCATTATGGGCCATAATTTTATTTTTCTATTAAAGTCAAGTGATGTGACCACTGGATCTTTGAAAAGTGAATGTCTTTGAATGTTTTTGTAATGTGATTTAGATGAATCCCCATGATATGTCTATGGAGCGTAATAAACTGTGAAATATGCAAGAATAGGGGTTACGGCAATGTGGGATTCTTGTTGACCCAAATGATGATATTACTTTGCCTCAGGCCATAGGCTTTTGGAGAAGTGAATAATTTCTCCAAATGGTACCCATCAAGCATCACAGAATGGAATGATGTCCTCCTATTTCTTGCTCTTAGAATTGTTTTGCCTGGCAGCCTACTCTTTCTTTGCCTTCCTCCATTGAAGTCAATGAGATATGCAAATTTTCCACTATATATATATATCTACACTATATATATCAAAGTTCTAAAAACCTGCACATATGTTCTATTAGTACAAAGAGGCTAAAACAACTTAAAAGTTACTTTGCTTTTTCAAAGCAGTGTTTTCAGTTAATATGGAAGAGAGTTGGGGGAGTAAAGCTACAAAATTCAATATATAAATATACATTTGGGCTTTCCTCAATACTGTTTAAATTATTATTTTCAAAAACTTCATTACCTGTGAAAAATCACTATACACAACTTAAAAGTGACTTTTTCCAACCTCTTTGAGAAGGGATTATTAACTTGGGGCCCATGGACCTCCCAGAAGTCCTTAACATTACTAGCATTGTACACACACAAACAAATCTGTGAATGCATTGCACATTTCATGGAACAGAAGCTTCTTTACACTTTTGTTTTGTTTTGTTTAATATCTTCAAAACAATCCCAAAATGGTTGAAAACCAGAACTGCTGAGTATATTGTTCTGTAACATTTTGTAACATTTTTAATTTAATGAAGTATGTTCAACTTGAAATGTCTGTCATTTCACTTCTACCTGGCAGTCTATAATCACAGTATAGCACAAGAAAAAAATTTTGTTCTCTTCTAGGTTTCATCAATTTTCATCATTCATTATTCCGTTTTGCATTATTTGGTGGACTTTTGAGTGTTGAATATACTGAATTGAAATAAATTGAGCCATAATTCAAGTATCATCTCAATGAATTAAGAAGGCCCTGTTTTTGAAGAGGAATTCTTGGGTTAATAATTAATAATGTGGTTTCCCCCTTTTTATCTTTTGGTATCATAGGCATTGTACAGTTGTATGGTAAATTTTGAAAATAACTTATTAGGATTTCCAGCAAAAGGTGGTTTATTTAAAATAGAAAAGATTTATGGAATGTCAAAATGAGATGAAATTCTAGGTCATGTGATTATATTTCTGTGCATTTAGTTTTCGGCATTGAGATAAGATTCTTAGAGATGGTGAGTTCATTTTTTTCTGGCTTAAGTTAGACAAACAAAATTAATGCTTTCAACTTTCTATTCCATTTGTTCTAACTGAAGTTCTAGTACAATGCTCCATTTAGTGCTAAGCACCTGCATACTTTAGTTAAAACCCCCAAAATGGCATCATTCATATATAATACTTCATGTATTAGTCAGCCAAAGGGGTGCTGATGCAAAATGCCAGAAATCAGTTGATTTTTATGAAGTGTATTTATTTGGGATAGAAGCTTACAGTTACCAGGCCATAAAATGTAAGTTACCTCCCTCACCAATGTCTATTGCCATGTGCTGGAGCAAGATGGCTGCCGACATCTACAAGGGTCAGGCTTCCTGGGTTCCTCTCTTCCAGGGGATTGCCTCTCTCTGGGCTCAGTTGCTTTGCTATTTCCACAAGGTCAGCTGTAGACTATCACGTGAACGGCTCATCTCTCTTCCTGGGGCCTCTGCTGAGTCTAATTGAGCCTTCTCTCTGCTCCTCTGTGTGCTTACTTCCCATGCTTCAGCATTAAAACTCCAAACTCCCTTCTCTGTGGTGTGGTTTCTCTGTGATTCCCTGCCCACCAAGGGGTTGGGGACTCAACATCCTACTGATGTGGTCCAATCAAAGCCTCAATCATTATTTAATCAAGTAAAAGTGAAACCTCTGAATCCAATATAATCTAATATGCCTTGAGGGACAGATCAGTTTACAAATATAATCCAATATCTATTTTTGGAATTCATAAACAATATCAAACTGCCACACTTCACCAATATCTTTTTTATATTAGAATATAACACTCTGTTTATATCTGTCACTGAAATTCACTCCACCTATATGCAGGAAATAAGAGGAAACAGTAAATTACTCATCCAAAGCTTTTCCCTCAGCATTTTGAGATATGTTAGTAAGAAAATGACATTTTATTAGGGTTAATTCTTATCTTGTTTAGTCTTCCTTGCATTAATAACCTACATATATTGAAATTTTAACAGGTGACAGATAAACACTTTACAAATAGTATCTCATTTATAAATCTAAGAGGTTGGAGTTATTATTATTTTATTTCAGAGGTGAGGAAAATAAGACCAAGAAAGGGCAAATTATTTGTCCAAGTCTACACAGATTGTGAGTGGTGAAACCACTCTATCTGATGATAGAATACAAGCCCTTAACCACACCATTATACTGCTTTCAATAATACCCACTGTCTTAGTTTGCCAAGTTTCTACCATACAATGAGTTGGCTTAAACAACAAGCATTTATGAGCTCACGGTTTCAGAGGCTAGAAGTAGAAAATCAAGGCATTGGCAAAGCAATGCTTTCTTCTGAAGTTTGTACCATTCTGGTGCTGGCTTGCCACAATCCTTGAGGTTCCTAGGCTTGCATCTCTGCCAAGATGGGGATCTTTCTCTCCTAGTATCTACTCTTCTGGCTTCTGCTGGCTTCTAGCTTCTCCCCAGGGACTTCTTTGATTGTGTCAAATGTCTTCTGCATATAAAGGACTCCAGTAATCTAAATTAAAACCCATCCTAATCCAGTTGGGCACACCTTATCTAAAAATAACACTTGCAAAAGGTCCTATATATAAATGGGTTCACACCCACAGTTTACAACTATCCTGTGCAGCACACAATTTTATAAAGCAAACAAAAACCCAACAGAACAAAAAAATAAGACTCGTAAGTAATAACCATGCAACAATGCTATCTGTATTTGTTTTCAGAATCTATGGCTACCTTCATGAAATTATATTATGATATAAAGGTCACCTTGCCCTGCTGATTGCTTTCATTCCACAATCACCTTTTATACTTCCAAATTCCATAATGAGAAATTCATTATATGGAGTATAAAGCCTTTCCACTTCTTTTCTAATACAAATCACCTAGTTGATACAACCTTAAGGGGCATTTAAGTGGTAGCCCTGCTTCTACTCTGGAAAAAGAATTTAAATTATGCATGTAGCAAAGAACTTTGCAGGGCCAGGCTGGATTGGGTGCTACAGAGTGAGAGTGATTATCCCCGTGATGGCCCTGGGGCTGGAATGCCAGAAGTGGATGAACTAGAGGTGAAGAGATGAAAATTTGTTTAATCTAAAACCAAGTTTTACCTCGGGGTTAACTCTGATTAACTGGAGTACTAATCCTTCTTCTGTCCTCCCCTGATTTGCATAATCACCACTAATAGCTTCTAGAGTTCAATTTCTCTAGTTCTGAAGCTTGAACTACTTGCGTCTGAAATATCTGAAATGCTTATGAAGACTACGGGTATACTGAATATAGACATAGTGAATTACAATCTTTGTAGATGGATTCTGCAATCTTCAGCAAGAAACGTGTAGGGGATCAAGAAGCAGAATAGCAGAGGGGTAGTGAAAAAAAATTTTGACTGAGAGACAGAATGCTTGAATTCAAGCCCAGGACCTATCGCTCACTAGCTATATAGTCTGGGTCAAGCCACTTAATCCTGAGTTTCAGTTGCTTCATCTCTACAATGGGGATAAAACAGTACCACCAATGGCTATATTAAGGCTTAAATAACATCAGGCATGTAAAAATGTTCTGTAAGATTAAAATCTCAACTAATATGAGATGGTTTTTTAAGAAGGTAAAGTGATAAATTAAAGTGATAAATTAAAGCCTTTATCGTAAATTAGAGAGTCTTTGTATTCAAAGTTTGCATTACATGGGCGATCAGTAGGTGTCTGTCTGCAACATGGTGCAATATGGAAGATGATAAAAACTCATCCTCCCCCTAAATATCTTTCTCTTCATCTGTTGCAGATGCTGAAATCATAGCATTATAGAGAATTTTGATTCTACCATCTTTAGAATACAAATGCTGCTTGGGAGGAGGAATGCTTTGAATATAAATTAAGAATAAGACTTTATACCAGAGATGCCAAGGCCAAGAAAGGACACGTTAGGGAATGAAAGAGCCTTCAAAGTGACTCATTGTTAATTCAGTGACTGGAAACAACACACCCACCCACATATCCAGACCGTCCACACTCACATTTGGTGGAAATTAGAGAGAGGTAATTAGTGAAGGATTAGAGAAAATGGATGGACAACTTTGTAATTAAGCCGAGCAGGGGAGGAAAAGGAGGTTTTATAGCCAATGTCAAGATATGCAAAAAATTCTTTGCATACTGTGGATGTCATGATATGGAAAATGATGAGGGTAAAATGATAGAGAAGCAAAATTATGTCGCTCATATGCATATCCCTCCTTTGACAACTGATTGCTAACTATGAGTACTGTGAAATTTACAGTGGTGAGAGTCTGGCCTTAAAATATGTGGTATTTGTCTCAATCGCATTCCCTCCTCTGTTTGCAATGTTCTTAGCTGTAGTCATGCACTGTCACTGGTAACTAACCAGCACTTTCCTCCACCTGGTCAATAGCTCCTCAACCTTTCTCTCCTGATTACCTGTCACCAATCAATGTGGCTTCATGGCAACATTTGTCAGAGAGAATTAGCAGTTTCCTCCTTATGTTTTTAAAATTATTCATACCTCTATAAAAGCACTTATAACAGTGCATTGCATTACTTTTTGTCCTCATAATATACTGCTCCATTTCTAGAACATAAATTCCTAAAGGTCTACAAAATCATCTCTTCATTTTTGCATTCTCTGCACTTAACAGAGAGGTCAGCACTTGGTAGGTTTTTGAAAAACGATTGTGAGGGAATTAACATTATGACTATCGCAAACTTTAGTTTATCAATTTCTTTAAAACGACTAAACTTTTATATTCACAAAGTACAAGATTCTTCATTTTTCTTTCCAGCTTACGAGCAATTTATATCTTTTATTACATATAGGCTATTTATTCTACTTTTAATTGCAGATTAAAATTATGACCAGCATACTTCATTGCTTCACCTTAATAGCCTTCTAATTCTGACTAGATTTTTTTCACATCTTCCTATTATTTTTCTTGCATTCCTTTACTTTAATGTCAATAAATTCCACTTTGGTTTATTTTATAGGAACTCCTTTAGAGATTTCATTTTAGCTGCTCTTTATTTTCACCTTTTTCTGAATCATCAATCCTCAATAAAACTTACTTTCTAGAATGCCAAATAAACCTTATTTCTCTAAAAAAAATTTTAGTTTCTTTAAACAAATAAATGCTATTTGTAGTTTATTATGACAAAGTGATGTTCTTGTCACATTCTTCAAAACTGACATGGTAGTACAGGAAGTTATTCATCATGTGTGAAGATTTAATAAAGTAATCTACATTATAAAATATTAGGAGCAAATGAATGTTTCCCAATTCTGAAGGAATTTTTTTACCAAATTATTATCTTCAATATTATCTCTTCAGTCATTCAGTGAGCATATATTTGTTAAGCATCTGGTATGTATAACATATAGATTACATATAGATTTCTTTTGGTAGATAGAAGGCTTTTTTCAAAATTAATATCCTTATTCAAATGATCCCTCTTAAAGTATTAGAGATTTAAATATAATCTGGTTTAGTTGTATCATTGATGTATGTGATATGACATCTATACCACATTGAACATTAGGAGTTGGCTGCATATCTGTTGCGTTTCAGGGCTCAACTGGCATATAAACAATCTGAAGACTTTAAGTTTCTGACAAATATACTTGACAGGTAAATTTAACATTATTGGTTCAGATAAAAGGAGTAGAAGAATCATGATTAGGGGAATTTTAAATGGGTATAACTATTTATATTGGGGAAATAGATTTTCATATGTTCCCAGATAGGGCCTGCTGAGGGGATATTGTTTTCATGAGCCCATGTTGCTTGCCAATGCTGTCCAGACATCCCTAGGGCCCTCAGGACCACTTTTGTTTGAGGCTTTGTTAACTGTGGCAGTTTGTGATGTCTGCCTGAGATCTGCATAAGTGTAACCCCTGTAATGATCACCTGACTCACTTTATTTTATTTACTATTTCCCTCTTTTGGTCAAGTTCTTTCTCTAAATGCATCACTGATTAACACTTGGTAATAATCCCGTGGTGCCAGAGAGGCTGATCCCTGGGAGTCATGACCCACATCAGGGTCAGGGAGGAGGTACTGAGTTTATTTGCAGACTTTAGTTTAAAGAGAGGCCACTTTTCAGTAACGTGAAGGTTTTCAGGAGGTAGCTCTTAGGCATTAATTATATTTAGGCTTAGTTTCATCTTTACAGGAATAAGGTTAGTAAGTACAAGGCTTAACATAGAGGGCTTGGCTAATTGGCCTGTTTTCTTTTTATTAGACAAGGCTTAAATATTCCAGAGCCTTTTGCCATCTTATTTGAGAAAAGTTGCAGGACTTCCCCTAGAGAAAAGCTCAGTATTTTGTTAGCTACTCTGTGGGCCTCTAGGTATCCAGAATATATGCTTATGGCAACAAGGATACATTTATATCCCAAAGAAGTATCTATCTATGTAACTTTTTTTTTAAGATTTATTTAATTTACTTATACCCACACCCCTTGTTGTTTTTGCACTAGCTGTCTGCTTTCTGTGTCCATTCACTGTGTGCTTTCCGTGTGTGCTTTTCTCTTTAGGAGACACCAGGAACTGATCCCAGGACCTCCAGTGTGGGAGAGAGGCACTCAATCACCCAAGCCACCTCATCTCCTCAGTCTGCTGCGTCTCTCACTGTCTCTCCTCTATGTGTCGCCTTGTGTCATCTTGCTGTGCCGGCTCTCTGCTGTGCATGGGCCATCAGCACACTGTGACGTGAGCCATCAGCTCTCTGTGGTGTGGGCCAGCTTGCCTTCACCCAGGAATCAAACCCAGGGCCTCCCATATGGTAGACGAAAGCCCAATCACTTGAGCCACATCTGCTTCCTATATAACTTTTAAGATGTTCAAAAGGCCCTGTGTGTTGGGACATCTGACTGTATCCCACCTTTACATTCTTACCAAGATTATGTTACTTGACAGTTATAGCATAAATTATATACTTGCCTTGCTTCTCATTTAAAGTTCTTCTTTTTTCTCCCTCTTTTTATTTTTCTTCTGAAGATGACCTACCATAGGGCTACATGGACTTTCAGAGAAGCCTTAGAGTAAAACAGTATAGCTGACAAGGAAATTTGTTTATTTCTGTGGTGTATAATATTTTTCTAAGAATAAAATATGGAACATTCCCATACCCTACCTCCCTATTTTTGACCCTTAGCATTGGTGTGGTGCTTTTGTTACAATCGATGCAAGAATGTTAAAATTTTACTGGTAACTACAGTCCATATTTTCCTTTAGGTGCATTTTTCCCCTGTATACCACCCCACTATCAGCATCCTGTACAAGTGACATACCTTTGTTATAGATCCTGAAAGAACATTCCCATATTTGCACCAATAACCACAATCCTTGGCGACCACAGGGTTCACTATGATATACAATCCCACATTTCATCCTCTGGCTTTCCTTCTAGCAACATGTACAATTTAAAGCTTACCCTTTTGACCACATTCACTGACATATATCAGCACTGTTAGTTACACTCCCACTGTTGTGCTTCCATCACCTCTGTCCATTTCCAGACCATTACAATCAACCTAATTATAAACTCTACAAAGATTAAGCATGGGTTCCCCATCTCTGCTCTCACTATAAATACTGGTAACCTATCTTCTAGATTCTAAATCTATGAGTTTCCTTCTTGTACTTAGTTCATAGCAGTGAAATCATACAATATTTGTCCTTTTGTGTCTGGCTTATTTTACTCAATGTAAAGTCCTCAAGGTTTATCTATGTTGTCCGATGCATCAATACTTCATTCCTTCTTACAGCTGAATAATATTTCATCATATGTATATACCACATTTTGTTTATCCAGTAATCAGTTGATGGTCACTTGGGTTGCTTCCATCTTTTGGCAATTGTGAATAATGCTGCTATGAACATTGGTGTGCATACATCTGTTCTGCTTTCAGTTCTTCTGGGTAAATACCTAGTAGCGGGATTGTCAAGCATATAGCAATTCTATACTTAGCTTCCTGAGGAACCACCAAACTGTCTTCCACAGCAGCTGCACCATTCTATATTCCCACCAGCAGTGAATGTTCCTATTTCTCCACGTCTCCAACACTTGAAGTTTCCTGTTTTTTGTGTTTTTTTTAAATAGCAGCCAGTCTAGGAAGTGTGAAATGATATCTCATTGTAGTTTTGATTTGCATTTCCTTAACAGCTAATGATGTTAAACATCTTTTCATGTGTGTTTTTTTTTTTTTTTGCCATTTAGTAAAATGTCTATTAATGTTTTTTGCCTATCTTTAAGGATAAAATAAGTTTTTATTTGTAGTCTTATAGTAAAGAGGGTGGGCCTTAACTTGCAAGATAATTTTAAGGCAGTACGTATACCATACTTTTTTTTTTAATTTTTAAATTTTTTTAAAAAGATACTTAGATTACATAAGTGTTACACAAAAAATATAAGGATTCCCATACGCCCCACCTCCCACACCTTCCACAGTCTCCCACATAAACATCCTTCATTAGTGTGGCATATTAATTGAAATTGACAAATATTCTGGGGCTTTGCCATTAAGCATGGACCATAGTTCACATTGTAGACCACACACTCTCCCACACAGTTCTGCATGTTATATGATGATATCAAATGGCCTATATCTGTCATTGCAATGTCACTCAGGACAATTCCCAAGTCCTGAAAAAGCCCCTGTATTACAACTGCTTTTCCCTCTCCTTGCCCCCAGAGCCATTGTGGCCACTGGCTCCACATCAATGTTGTAATTTCTTCCATTGCTTGAATCACAATATGTCTGTAGCAGAATACCAGTAAGTCCACTCTAGTCCATAGCCCTTCTTCCCATCCTGAGGAGTCTGGGATGGGTGATGTCCACTCCGCCTCCAATTAGAGGGGGCTTATATCCCATGAGGAAGATGGATGGGATTATCCTGCCTGCAGCTGCAGACTCTCTCCATTCCCTGGGATGGCTGTTGTCCATCATCATCTCCTTGGTGGGCAAAGACTCACAGAGAAAACACACAGGAGGAGAACACAGAGGAGTTGGATGGAAGCTTGATGCTGGAGTTTTGAGTTGGAGCCGCAGAAAGTAAACAGGCAGGAGAAGAACACAGAAGAATAGAGATGGCTCCACAGACACAGCAGAGGCCCTGGGAAGAGAGAGAGCCTGATAATCTACAGCTGACCTTGTGGAGAGAACAGAGAAGCTGAGGCCAGAGAGAAATGGGAAGCTGAGGCCAGAGAGAAATGAGCTCCCCCAACCCCCGAGAGAGAGACAAGGCTTATCCCAGCCTACAGTTGATTTTGGAAGAAGCTGGGACCATGGAGCCTTAAAAGCAAGAGGAAGCCTGAACCCTTGCAAATATCGGCAGCCATCTTGCTCCAACATGTGGCAACAGACTTTGGTAAGGGAAGTAACTTACACTTTATGGCCTGGTAACTGTAAGCTTCTACTCCAAATAGAATTTTGCAATAGCACCTCTTTGGCTGACTAATACAGTCAGTTTCAAATAAAATAATAAACAGAAAAGAAAGTAGATATAGATGTGAAAGACATTGACAAGGCATATAAGAATTATGAATTGTTAAATGCCAATAATTTGAAATCCTAACTAAATAGATATTTTGACAATATCATACTCCACAAATTGGTGGAAAAGCAGAAAATTTGTACAGATTATTAACTACTAATAAATCCTTGTCCCTCAAAAGATGGTGTGACAGTTTGAAATTATTTTATGAATCCCGAAAAGGAAAAGATTATGTTTTTGAACTAACCCATTTCTGTAGGCATGGGACCCTTTTGATTAGACTATGTCAGTAAGACATAACACAGGTTGGGTTTCTGCCCTCTTGCTGGACCTTATATAAACAGAGACACAGAGGAAGAAACACATAGAGAAAGGAAGCTGCCATATTGATCCTACTATGAGAGAGAGGAGAGTCCATGTTCGCCTACAGCTGCAGAAAGCCAGAGAAGCCTTGAGAGGCTAAGAGAGGACCCAGAATCTGGAACCAGCAGAGCACAGAGGCAAATAAAGAGGCCCCCAAGGGGCTGGACCCATTGAGCAGTTCCAGGCTGAGGAGAAGACCCCTGACATATGCCTGATCACCGTGTTGCAGGATGCCAGGATTACCAGTAGCCAACTTTCGTGAGAAAGCATTTCTGATGGTGCCTTGATTTGGATATTTTATGCCCTCAGAACTGTAAGCTTTTACCCCAAATAAAATTCCCATTATAAAAGCCAACCCATTTCTGATATTTGCATTGGCAGACATGTGGCAAACTAAGACAGGTGGTTGATAGGTGAGTTCCACCAAACTTTCAAGGAATAACTACTTAACACAATTCATTTCATACAGCAGAAAGAGAAAAAAGATGCCCAACTCATTTTTTGAAGTGAGTGTAACTTTGATAATTCTGTAATTCAGGGTCTCATCAGGAGGCAGAAGGCACAAACTTGGGAATTTAGGAGATTTTAATGGAGGATCTCTTTACAATGACATGGGCTGGCTTTAGGAAAACCAACTGAGAACAGTTTTGTACTCAGGCATAGAAGTCCACACCACTCTTTGACCTAAAGGAACCATTGGAGGGAATTATTTGCAATCACTAGCATGGAACTGGGGCCTTTGCTATGGGCATGAATCAAACTCTACAAACTAGCAGAGAGGGAATTGAGGGAAACTACTCATTTCTTGCCCTTCAGTCTCCTGCCAGGAGATCATTGACTAAACTCTACCACATGCCAGAGGGCAAGGGACCCCATTGATGCAATCCATTCAGTCACTTCCCATGAAACAAAACAAGAAGAATAGAGAATAATCAGGAAGGGCAAACAAAAAATATCCAGCAAAGTATCAAAACCAGATGAAGATTCTATGAGAAAATGAATGTATAAGCCAATTTCTCTTTTGAACATAGATTTAAAAATTATAAATATTAATTAGCCAACCAAATTCAGCAACATATATTTTAAAAATACACCATAAACCAAAGAGGATTTATCTCAGGAATGCAAGGACAGTCAACATCAGAAAATGTTATAAAGTAATTTATCATACTAATGGGCTTCAGGGGAAACATCACACAATCATCTCAATATATACAGAAAAAAGCTTTTGAAAATGGTCAATTTAGGATTGGGGATTTGAGAATTTTTTTTTTTAGAAAAAGCTTATAAAAACCTAGAATTAAAAAAACATCCTTAATCAGATAAAAGCTATCGCTCTTCACAGCTAATCATTTCTACCCTCAATTGCAATATAAAGCAAACAAACTAATTAACCAACAAACACAAACTAATACCAAACATACCTGATGAATAAATTTTGGAAGCTTCCTTTTTAACATTAGGACTTAGGCAAAAATGCTGATATACTTATACTGTTTAACATAGTACTGGCTGTTCTGTCCAATAAAATACAAAAGAAAAAACATGTATATGAATTAAAAGGATGAAGACAAATATTCACTATTTGCATTTAATTGATCATTTACAAAGAAAACCCAATATAATCAGCAAACTGTTAGAACTATGAAGATATTGCAGCAAGATCAATATGCAAAAATCAATATTTCTTTGCAACAGCAGTAAACATTTAGAAAGTGAAATAGAAAATAAGACACTATTTACACTCACAATAAAAACTGAGCTACTCTAAATTAGTCAACCAACCAATTCCTGAAGTAAAAATTGTGAATTCATTCTAAATTTCTTGTTTTCTTTTGCTCCCCACAGCTAATTTTCCAATTTCTAAAATATTTTTCCACATCTGTACAGTTTTCTTCATCTCCAATACTATTACCCATGTTTAAGTCACCACCATGTCTAGAGTTCTGCTCAATGAAGTCATTCTAGAAAAAATTAATAGACAGTTGACAGACTAGGAAAATCTAAGAGAAAAAAAATTGTAACAAATTTTTAAAACAAATATTTACATTTCAGCATAAAATAATAGTTTTATTTATTTAAAAAAAATGTAGCAAAGATAGTAAAGACAGTTTCTGTATACCCTGAAGCCATTTTCCCACTTAATATCTTACATTAGTATGGTACTGTTAGGCCCCAAAGCTGGACCTTTGGGGATAACCAGTGATGTAGAAAAAAAAAAACTTTAACACCGGAGTTAGGCAGAATTTACATTTATTATGTCTCCAGACAGGAGCCAAGTTCAGTCTAAAGTGAGTCAGACAACTCCCTGTACTGTGGTTTCACTCTTGCATAAATACCCAAGTTACTACTTAGCATTTGTTTTGATTATGCATTAATTTTTATGCATACGGATGAACATACATAGCTAGTTATATAATTATATGATTAGTATGTTTGGGAAATCACACTTGCCCATATATTGCATGATCAAAAAAGGGGCGATAATTCCACCCCAGGGTGGGAAATTTACTATGTTAATTAAGCAAGTTGAAGTGAGGACAGCAAGGGGCTTCTTCTGCGCAGGTCCAGCAACTGGTTGAAACTGTTTTTCATACTTCATTACTTCAACATGATATTCTTAACCACAAGAAACGGAATTTGGCACCAAGAGAGGGTTGCTTCTCATTACCTTCTAATTTATATGTAATTCTTTCCTTTGCATCCTAGCAACAAGGAGAGATACAAGTTCCTTTCAGGTATTTGATCATCCTACATCCATCAGTACCTTTGTCACAGTTAATGAAGTGGTACTCATATAGTATTACTAACAAAATTATTAACTCTAGTCCATACTTTGTTCATATTTTCTTAGCTTTTACCTAATATCCTTTTTCTGTTTAAGTATTTCTCAGGCTCCCCTGATCTCCCAGGCTCCTCTAAAATTGTGACAGCTTCTAAGACTTTCCTTGTTTTTGATAAGTTTTACTGTTTTGGGGAGCAATAGTCAGTTATTTTATAGAATGTCCTCCCATATGGACTTGGCTGATGTTTTTCCTATGATTAGACTGGGGCTCTGGATTTGGGAAAGAAGAACTGTTAGAGGATCAATATCATATCATAATATCATCAATATCATAATTGATGATATTATGTTAACCAGTAATCCTTTTTTCATAATTAAAAGAAGCATCAGAGACAATGGTATCTTATCTTAAGAGCCTGGAATGGGCAAAAAATTGGACAAGCTACAAAGTCCTGGCTGTCTATCAAATTCTTAAATGTTGTTTAGTTAAGTAAAACAAAAAACTATACCCTCTGCTGTAATTGATAAAGTAAAATATTTTCTCATATTAATAGAGTTTATAATATTGTTGGGATACTGAAAACCCTTCATCCCTCATTTAGCTCAAATATTGAAACCATTATATGTGTCAATCAAAAAAGTCATTCATGGGAATAGGAGGATCTCCAGCAGGCTGCTTTAAAAAAAAATAGTATAAAGCATTGGCACAAGTGTAAGCAATAAGGGGGGCAGTGAACCTTAACTTACCCTGTAAATTGTATGTAGCCAGTACCAATATTGGCTTTGGGTAGGGTTTGTGGCAGAGGCAACATTCTAAACAAATACCCCTTGGGTTTTAGTCACAATTGCTAGAAGAGGCCAAAGTATAATATAGCCCCTTTAAAAACAACTATGTGCAGCATACCACACCCTGTTACAAGTGAAAGGCTTAACCCAATGGTATCCAGTTACTCTGAAGACTGCCATCCCTATCCAGGGGTGGATTGCAGATACTAAAAGCAAGGCAGGAACAATGAACTGTTGTGGACTGCCCTCTGTGGGGGAGAGATCTGTGGAATAACATCTGAGACACCTGCCAGCAGCGACAGGTAACTGTCTATTATGTCCTTGCCCCCTCCTCTAACATCTCTCTTGGGACTGTTGAGGTGGATGCCCTTGTGAAGATCCAGAGCAATATCATTGAGACCCAAAAAGCAGCACAGTTGCTCCACTGAAAAGGCGAACATTGTGGATACCAAACCTTGTGGTGCCTAGCCCAGCAATTCCAACTGCCTGTCACTCACCAGCAGCTCATGAATATCACCCACAAGTGTCCTCCATGCTTACTCCAACGACTGCAACATTGGTCCTCTCTTGGTTCTCAGAGGGCAAGGTATGCTTTCAGTGCTGCAGACACTGCAATGGGACTCTTGTAACCAAATCCTTACAACAATGGACTAAGTTTAAATTCAGCACTGTGGGCTGTGGCCAGAGCTCCAGTTAATATGCTAACAGCAGAACCAATGCAGGCATTGAGATTATGAGTTAAAATGCCAGCCACCCCACAGCCCAAAAAGAGGAAGATTTGTTGTTGCCATGCCTCAAACTATACAAACTGGGAAAAAATAAAATCATTTTAACCATAGGCCTATGCAGCCCTACTGATTGGGAATCTTAAACCCATGAAAAATAAAAACCACTCAAAAACACTGTTAAATATATAATCTTATTAATCCTTCTCCTCAGACTAAATTTCATGATTAATTCCACCCTAAATTTCATGGTTAATTCCTATCCTTACCACAATTATAACTCTCATTCTCCTCATATCAGCAGATCCACACATCTTCTGTGCAATAACTCAGTTTATCCAAACAGCCATCCGAAATGTCACCCATGATCATGTACATGATCTTCTCCTGCTGCAAAAAATACAGTGCCAGCCACTGAGCCAGAAGCCACAATATCTCAATGCCGAAAGAGGAACAGTAACTGAATCCCACAACATCCCATAACAGCAGAAAGCAGCCAGATAATCGATGCCCACCTTCCTGCTCTCCTTATCCACCCAACCATATAAAAAAGATTTGGGAATGTTAGGCCCACTTAGTAAAAATAACCCCCTGCAACCAACCCTGGTCGGCACTGGTAGGTCTCCCCTGCCCTGATAACAGATGACCCCAAACGCCCACCCCTGTCTCTAATCCAACAAGAAGAACTAATCTCAAAACCAACCGTGAAAATATCACAAGATCACAAGAGGCACCTGTGCAACCATAATTGAAACTTGTTGTTTCTATATTAACAGAATGGGGCAGGTAGAAGAAAATCTCAAAATTTTAAAGGAAAACATGGAAATCATTCAGAGGGCCTGAGACAACAGCTATGGAAATCAATCATGCTTTTCATCTGATTCACATGCTGAATTATACAATGAACAATACAGGAATATGTGAACGGCATCTTTTTGCTATATGAATGCCAATACTAACCTCTTCAGGGCCAGAAATCAGGTCCTGCAAGGGACCATTTGCCACCCCATAACAGCAAGAATAAGCTAGAATGAGTTGA
The DNA here is from genome assembly GCA_029593785.1 of Cabassous unicinctus. Taxonomy (NCBI): domain Eukaryota; kingdom Metazoa; phylum Chordata; class Mammalia; order Cingulata; family Chlamyphoridae; genus Cabassous; species Cabassous unicinctus. The sequence continues at coordinate 38,384 of JAQZBX010001700.1, read as the reverse complement.
TGTCCTGAATCCCCTCACCCTCCCGTTCTGCCCAGCAGTCCCATTACTTAGGTCCTTCATCATATATATATATAATCAAAGAGTTAAGAAGGTTGGAGTTTCCCCCTTACAAGGTTTGCAATGATTAACAGGTCATAAGGCCATGACTCAATTCCCCCATGACATAAATTGAAGAAAGGCAGCCTCTAGCCATAACCTACATGACCAATTGAGCAAGCCATAGCCAACATGCTTGGAGGCAACCCGTGTCCTTCCAAAGAATGAACAAAGGAGCCATATAGCAGCGGGAGTGGAGCAGATAAGGACCTTCATCCCTTCCAGGCCCAGGGACCACCAACCCCTCCTGCATTCCAAGAATACCCTACCTCCTAGCCCACTACCCCCTAACCATGCATGGGAAGAAATCGCTTTTACAGTCCCTTATTGGCCCCAGGCTGTACTCAGTCTCTAACCCCCTCCCCACAGACTAATGTTTCCCCGCCTATTGATGTACGGTATAAAGTCATATCCAACACCTTCCACGGGTGGGTTGGTCTATTCTTCAGACCGCCTCCACTGGGAGAAGTCCTCAATAAATTTCCTGCCTGCAATCATCAGTCTCTGCATCCCAGTGAGTGCTGTTTGCCCAACAAGAACACAGAAGTAAAGTATAACTCTCATCACATCATAACCAGGGTACATACTATCAGCATGACTTTCATTCTTGATGTTAAAATTGATCACCTGGCTGAGACAGTTTGTCAAGTTTCTCCACTGTAAAATTACTTTTTATTTCCACCCCCTCAACACATATTTACATACTGTACTCTTTGGAAGGAAGTCACTATGCACAGTCCACATTTATGGGGGTATTGGGGGACAGGAGTTATACTCCATCTTCTTAAGTGGGCAGTATCTACATAAATTATTTGGATTTCTTTTGCATGAGAGATTTGTCTCTTATCTCATTTATTTATTCAATCATTTACTTATATCATTAAGACTTATGGATATTTATTTTATACTTTGAGTTATAATCCAATATTGCGTAATTTATTTCGTTGCTCAAATAGTTCCAGCTTTGACCATTGGAAGCTCTTTCAGTTGACTTCTGTTCCCCTTTGCACACCTCTATTGTTTTGTTTTTGAGTACTTCCTTACTTTCTGGCACTATCTGCAGCATTTTTAACTGAAAAAAATTTAATAATTTAAAATATAGAAAGCTCCCAATATAAAAGGGCAGAGGTTTGTAAACAGGCAATTTTGGAATAGTTAATAAAAATTGTAAATATTCTCACATCAATTCATAATAAAATTATAAATAATAAACAATGAGATGACACTTACACCCATATAATTCGCAAAAATGAGAACCTTGTATACACCAAGGGCTGTTCAAGATGACAGAAAATGGACATCTTGTATTCTGTTTTGAGAACATTCTCTGTTTTGAGAATGTAAATTAGTACAGCCATTTTAGAGAGGGAACTGATAGTATTTAGTGAAATTGAGTGAGTGCTTACTCATTTAGGAGCATATACCTAAAGACTCTCCTTCAGGTTCACAAAGAAACACGAAGATGTTTTTGTAGTATTGTATGATTAAAAATCTGGAGACAACTTGTGTGTGGACCATATGTAAATAAGTAAATAATATGTAGTATATACATATCATAGAATATTAGTCACAAGAAAAAGCCTAGATTCTCATATAGCAACATACAATAGATATCAAAAAACAATGTAAAATAGATAAAGTAAGAAATAGGACATAATTTACAGTACCATGCCATTTATATAATCTTAAACATATGAAAAACAATATTTTTATGTACATATATATTATTTAAATATTATGAGTTTTTTTATATGAATTGGTTCATACAACTGTAAGGATGGACAAGACCAAATTCTGTAGGGCAGGCTAAAAACTGCAAACTCCAACGAAGGTTTTTGATAAATTCCCCAGGAGAAGCTGGTTGGCTTCACAGAGATAGAAATTCTTCCTTCTGATTGCTGAAATTATTATTTCTCCTTTTAAGGTTTTCAACTGTTGCATAAGACTTCTCTCATTGTTGAAGGTAATTTCCTCAGTTACTTGTAGATGTAATCAGCCATAGATGCAATCAACTTACTGATTATTTAAGTCCATGAAATATCCTCACAGTAATGACCAGGCCAGTGCTTCCTTGACCAAACAACTGACAGTATAATCTAGCCAAGTTGACACATGAAATTAACCATCACAACTGTCAACAGTCCTCAAATTCTTCAGGCAAAACTCTATTATCCACTCTCTGCAGACAATGCACTGTTACCAACCTTCTGTAGCAGATCTGCATTTTTCTGCCTTCTAGATGTGAAGATGATCAGTATCTATGAATGTATTTTTTTAACATACATACACAAAGGTAAATGTATAGAAAATGATCTAATGGCCACAAACTCTGACCCTTAAAGGGGTAGATGGGACTGGGATAGAGCATGAAGAGGAAAGGCAAGTAAATCATAATAAGTGTTAAAAATATTCAAAGTATTTTCTGTCAATGTGTTATGAACCAAGATCAACTCAGTTCCTGAGAATCAATAAATAAAAAGTAAAAAAATAAAAATAAAACATACTAACCAACCATTATGACCACCTCAAACAAAATCATAAGGTATACATAAAATTATTTGTTGTGTTAAGTCAGATATCAGTATATTAATATTTATGTTAATGATTAGCATTATTCACTTAATAATTGAACAAATATTTTGAGCTTTGAAAGTATTGTGTTACGTTCTACTGAGGAATATAAAAATGTGTATCTAAACTAAATTTAGTAATTGTCTAAATAGTTTTATCACATCAGTATGAGAATTAATGCGATGTTAAATATCATTTCTGAAAATCACATTAATAGCATATTATTTCCATGTTGTTCCTTGTTGTCGCTGGCTTTTTCTCTTAAAATTTATTTTTAATAGACTAAAACCATCAATTTAAAATCCCTAGAGAAAATCCATTGTTATATATTCCATTCAATTTCTAATACTTGATTCCCTTTTAAAATGTAATTTGGCATTATTTATAGTATCCTTGACTATGAAGAATAACTCTGAAAATAATTTTTGTAGATAACTGCTGAAATTTGAACTTGTACTCCCTTTTAATTTTCCTTCACTGTGAAACTTGTCAAATTCAACATTATTCTTAGATTCAAAGCTATTATTAATTTATCATTACCGTGCAGCTTCTTTTTTATATTCAAATGCTTAGAATATTAACAGTTCTCTTTGAATGTTCTGGCCTTACTGTTTTATTACCACAATAAGCTACAGTTAAGACACAAGGAAAAAGTTCCTTCATTGATTTTTATTCCATAACTTATATAACATCCTTCTAGTGTACCTTCTAAATTTTAATTGAATAAAATATGTATTTCTTAATCTGTTTTTTGTTCTAAATAAATATTTTTATTTATTGGAAATTAAATACTTTTTTACTATTTAGGGTTGGAAAGTAGATATATGTCATATCATACATATTTTCTAAAAAGTTCCTTAAAAATCCATTATTTGTAAGACAAAATTTGAAATGTATAAAACAGGCTTGCTATATAAATAAAATAAAAAGCAAAAAATTTTATAAAGCAGAGAATACTTTAATTATTTGAGTAACCATATACTCATTGATGCCATTTAGAAAGAAAGACAACTCTGATTTTGAGTTTATAAAGAAAAAAACAAATTCAGGTTACAGTATTGTCCATTATTAATTGTATGACCTCGAACAAATCAGCTAATATCTCCTTGCCTCAGTTTCATCATTTGAACATGGAAGGAGTTATTATAGATGAGCCCTAAAGTAATAGCTAGTGATTAAAATCTTCATGGTCTTATTTTCTAAATTGTCTTACTTTTATGTATGTGCTTTAATTTTTATTAATATATAAATTATATATATTTCATATTCTCCTATATCTGACATAAATATACTCATAAAAGTTGCAGCATACTATACAACTTTTTCAAGTAACAATATATCCTAGAGATCACTTTATAGTCATATATAGAGTTATTTTTCATTCCTTTGTATAGCTATGTAGTAGTGCACTGTGTGAATGTACTACTGCTTATTCAACCAGCCCCCAAATAATAGAAATTTAGAAGGGAAAGGTAGGCCAGGATACCTTTTCAAGGTTCCAGGCATTAGAGCTCCCTCTTCTATTGTTTTTGTGTGGATTTTTTTTTTTTTCTTTTTAAGAAAATTATTTATTTATTTTGCTTTTGTTTCTAATTTAAGAATTTGTGAGTTAATAAAACAATTGTGCATACCATACAAAATTCCCATATATCACCTCACCATCAATACCTTACATTATTGTAACACATTTACTACAAATGATGAAGTAACATCATTATAACATTACTGCTATCTATAGTCCTTAGCTTATATCTGGTATATTTTCCCCACAAACCATCCTATCACTAAAACCATGTGTTAGTATTGTACATGTGTTATAGTTCATGAGAGAACGTTCCCATACTGGTACTATTAACAATAGTCCATCATTCACCACAGGGTTCACTGTATTATACAGCCTTTTCCAATCTATCCAAAGTGTACACTCAGTGGCTCTCATTTTCATTACAGAGGGGTGTGTTCATCAGTTCAGTCCATTTCAGTATGTTTTCATTACTCCAAAAGAAAAAATCCCATACCCCCATATACCGCCCCACATTGACCCTTAACATTGATATAGTACCTTCTTTGCCATTGCTGTAACCATATTACAATACTACACTTAACTGTAGTCTATATATTGCATTAGTTGTATTTTTCTCATGTATCTCCATATTCTTAACACCTTGTAATAAAGAAACATTCTTGTATTTGTACTATTAACCACAATCATCATCCACCAACAAAATCACTATGTTATACGGTCCCTCTCCTCTAGCTTTCTTTCAATTGATATTAATCTCCATAGACTACCCCTTTGAGCACAATCACATTTATAAATCAGCAGTGTTGATTATACTCACTATAATGTGTTTCCATCAGCTTCAAACATTTCCCCACATTTACAATCCCCCTTATTAAACATCCTACATACATTCAGGATCAGCAACACCTTCTCAACCCATATTCTATCTCTTAGTAACCTATACTCTATAGTTTAATTCCATGCGTTTATTCATTACATTTAGTTCATATTAGTGAGACCATACAATATTTGTCCTTTTGTGTCTGACTTATTTTACTCAACATAATGTCCTTAAGGTTCATTGATGTTTTCATATGCATCCCTAGTTCATTCTTCTTACAGCTGAATAGTATTCCATTGCGCTAATACATTCATCAGTTGATGGGCACTTGGGCTGTTTCCATCTTTTACCATTTGTGAATAATGCCACTATGAACATTGGTGTGCAAATAGCTGTTCACATCCTTGCATTCAGTTCTTCTGAATATATTCCTATTAGCAGGATTGCCAGATCATATGGCAATTCTATATTTAGCTTCCTAAGGAACCACCTGAAAGGAAAGGATAAGGGTGAGAGACTTGGAGAAAAGTGTAGAAATGAAGGTTATTAATAAGGGTAACTAAAAGGATAAAAAGAAAGACAATAGCTATATATGACAATGAAAAGCCATAGGATAAAATGGATGAAGTAAGTAATGTCTTTATAGTAACAACATTGAATGTTAAAGGATTGAACTCCCCAATCAAAAGGCATAGACTGACAGAAGGGATAAAAATTTTTAGTCATCTCTATGCTGTATAGAAGAGACTCACCTTAGATGCAAGGATATAATCAGGCTGAAAGTGAAAGGTTGGAAAGATATTCTATGCAAATACTAACCAAAAAAGCTGGAGTAGCAATACTAATATCGGAAAAAATAGAATTTAAATGCAAAATGATTATAAGAAATGAAGAAGGTCATTATATATTAACAAAAGGGGCAATTCACCAAGAAGAAATAACAATCATAAATATTTATGCACTTAAACTGTGTGCCCCAAAATGCATGAGGTACACACTGGCAAAATTGAAGGAAAAAATAGATGTCTCTACAATAATAGTTGAAGTCTTCAATACATTACTGTCATTATTGGATAGAACATCTGGAGAGAGGATAAAAAAATGAAACCGAGCTTGAATAATATGATAAAGAAACTAGACGTAAAAGACACTTATAGAACATCACACCCAAAGCAGCAGAATATACATTCTTCTCAAGTGCACATGGATCCTTCTTCAGTATAGACCATATGTTGGGTCACAAGACAGGTCTCAATAAATTTTAAAAGACTGAAATTATACAAAAAACTTTCTCTGATTATAACAGAATGAAGCTGGAAATTAATAATGGACACAAAATGGAAAAATTCACAGATATATGAAGATTAAACAACATACTCTTAAAATCAGTGGGTCAAAGAAGAAATTGCAAGAAAAATCAGTAAATAACTTGAGATGAATGAAAATGAGAACACAACATATCAAAACCTAAGGGATACAGTGAAGACAGTGCTGAGAAGGAAATTTATAGCCTTCAATGTTTACATTAAAAAAGAAGAAAGAACTAAAATTGACTACCTAACAGCACACCTAGAGGAACTAGAACAGTAAACTAATTCCAAAGCAAGCAAAAGGAAAGAAATAACAAAGATTAGAACAGAAATAAATGAAATTGACAAAAAATATATAGAGAATAAACAAAACCAAAAGTTGGTTCTTTGAGAAGAGCAACAAAATCAACAAATCCTTAGCTAGACTGACAAAGAAAAAGAGACAGAAGATGCAAATAAATAAAACGAGAAATGAGAGGGGGCCATTACCACTGACCCAGCAGAAATAAAAGAGATGATAAGATGATACTATGAAAAATTGAACGCCAACAAAGCATACAATGTAGATGAAATGAACAAATTCATAGAAATCCACAAACAACCTACACACCAATCCTAGAAGAAATAGACCTCAACAAACCAATGACAAGTCATCAAAAATATCTCCAAAACAGAAATCCCAGGACCAGATGGTTTCACAGGTGAATTCTATCAATCATTCAAAGAAGATGTAATATCAACCTTGCTCAAACTCTTCCAAAAAAAATTGAACAAGAAAGAACACTACCAAACACATTCTATAAAGCCAACATTACCCTAATACCAAAGCCAGACAAATGTACTATAAAAAAGGTTGGCAAGATGGCGTTGGTTTAATGGGGTGCTCACCATCTCTCTCTCACAAAAGATGCTAGAGTGGGGACAAGATCCTTCCTGAGTGAGCTGTTCTGGGAACCCACTGGAGTGGGAGCCTTTGGGGCATCAGTCTAGAGGGAGCTGGGCAGGGGGATAGATTGCTCAAGATAAAACCATGAGTTTTTAGTCCCACAGCTGGAAACCACGGACAGCTAAGCCCCACCCTCAGGGCAAAGGGCTAGTGTGAGCCCAGACTTTGCTGGCCACCCAGCGAGAGGGAGGATTCTCTGAGAGTGGGAGGGTTCTGGCAAAGGGCAGAGAGGGGTTTCCTTTCTGTGGGTTGGGTTGCCTGGACTCCCTTTGAGCTTTGGGGAACACACCAGCTGGCTGGAGGTGGCATCAGGCAGAGGGGAAAGGTGAATCTGCTGAGGAAGCCTGATTTACCTAACTCCCCTGGGATAGAGAAACTTGGCCTGTGAGAGGGTGGGGTCAGCCAACTGATCAGTTCCGTGCTGAAAACTATCAAAATTTCAACTCTCCTAAGGGAACCAGGCAGTAGGAAGCACTCAGTGAGTTTCCAAGAACCTATTTAGGGTCCCCTGGGAGGAGGGGGTGGTTTAGAAGAGGGTTGAGAATCATTTCTGTGAGGTAAATTTGGTCACCAGGGTCCCATTTGAATTTCAAAAGGGAACTCAACTTGACCAGGAGAGGGGAGGGAGGATCTGCTCACACAGCCTCTTGAATCCTGCTGTCCTCAGAGAGTTAAAACTGCCTGAGGAAAAGCGACTGGATAGTTTTTTGAAGAGCCAATTGACCTAATTAGAAAGGTAATTCAGTGGAGGAGTTTCCATCTTGAATATACAAGGTCCCTAGTTCCATTCCTGGCTCCCAACTGGAGGCAGCAAGAGAAAAGAGAACCATCACATACAAGGGATGCTCAATGAGATTAAGTGCTGATTTCTCATCTGAAACCATGCAGGCAAGAAGACAGTGGTATGACATAGTCAAGGTACTAAAAGAAAAAACTTCCAGCCAACAATTCTCTATCCAGCAAGCTGGTATTCAAAAATGATAGAGAGTTCAAAATATTCACAGATAAACAGAAATTAAGATAGTATGCCAATAAGAAGCCTACCCTTCAAGGAATACTAAAGGAATACCCTTTAAGGAATACTTTGGGTTTCTTTTATAAACCCAAAGAAAATATGGCTAATGTAAGTAACTCCTTGAGAGTAATAACACTGAATGTTAATGGATTAAACTCACCGGTCAAGAGACACAGATTGGCAGAATGGATAAGGAAATATGACCCATCTATATGCTGTGTAAAAGAAACCCACCTTAGACCCATGGATTCAAGGGGCTGAAAGTGAGTGGCTAGAAAACAATTTTACAAGCAAACAATAACCAAAAAAGGGTGGGAGTAGCTCTACTAATATCAGAAAAAATAGACTTTAAATGCAAAACTATTGTAAGAGAAAAAGACATACACTATATATTAGTAAAAGGGGTAATCTTTCAAGAAGAAAGAACAATCATAAACATTTATGCACCTAACCAGGGCGCCTCAAAATACATGAGGCAAACTCTGGAGAAACTAAGTGGAGAAATAGATATCTCTACAATTACAGTGGGGGACTTTAATACACCATTATCACCATTAGACAGAACATCTCGACAGAGAACCAATAAAGAAGCAAAGACTATGAAAAATATATTAGAGGATATGGACCTAATAGACGTATACAGAACACTGTTATACATTCTTCTTGAGTGTACATGGATTATTCTCCAAAATAGACCACATGCTAGGCCACAGAAAAATTCTCAATGAACTAAGAAAGACTGAAATTATACAGAGTAATTTCTCTGACCACAATGGAATGAAGCTGGAAATCAGTAAGGGCCAGAGAACAAGATTAGGCACAAAGATATGGAAGTTAAACAACACACTCTTAGACAAACACTGGGTCAAGGAGGAAATTTCAAAAGAAATCAATAACTTCCTTGAAATGAATGAAAATGAGAGCACACATATCAAAACCTACAGGATGCAGCAAAAGCTGTACTGAGAGGGGAATCCATAGCCATAAATGCATATATCAAAAAAGAAGAAAGAGCTAAAATTGAAGACCTAACTGCCCACCTGGAGGAATTAGAAAAAGAGCAAAAAACCAACCTGAAAAGAAGTAGAAAGAAGGAAATAACAAGGATTAGAGCAAAACTAAATGAAATAGAAAATAAGAAAGCACAGAAAAAATAAAACCAAAGGCTGGTTCTTTGAGAAGATCAATAAAATTGACAAACCTCTAGCTAGACTAACAAAGAAAAAAAGAGAGAAGATGCAAATGCACAACATAAGAAATGAGGAAGGGGATATCACCACCGAACCCACAGAAATAAAGAGTATCATAAAAGGGTACTTTGAAAAATTATATGCCAACAAGAAGGATAATTTAGAGGAAATGGAGAAATTCCTAGAAACACACAAGCTGCCAACACTGACAAAAGAATAAATTGATGAATTCAACAGACCAATCACAAGTAAAGAAATAGACTCAGTCATCAAAAACCTCCCAACTTAGAAGAGCCCAGGACCAGACGGCTTCACAGGTGAATTTTACCAAACATTCTGGAAAAAACTAACACCAATCCGGCTTAATCTCTTCCAAAAAATAGAAGTAATAGGAACAATGCCTACCTCATTCTATGATGCCAACATTACCCTAATTTCAAAGCCAAACAAAGATGCCACAATAAAGGAAAATTACAGACCAATCTCTCTGATGAACCTAGATGCTAAAATCCTCAACAAAATACTTGCTAATCATATTCAACAACACATCAAACTAATTATACACCATGACCATGTGGGTTTCATCCCAGGTGTGCAAGGATGGTTCAACATAAGAAAATCAATCAATGTAATACACCACATAAAGAAATCAAAAGAAAAAAAATCATAATATCATTTCTATAGATACAGAAAAAGAATTCGACAAAATACAGCACCCTTTCCTGATAAAAACACTGCAAAAAAATAGGAATAGAAGAAAACTTTCTGAACATGATAAAGGGCATATATGAAAAACCAACAGCTAACATCATATACAATGGTGAAATCCTAAAAGCTGTCCTTCTAAGATCGGGAACAAGACAAGGATGCCCACTATTACCACTCCTATTTAACATTGTCTTAGATGTCTTGCTCGAGCACTAAGGCAAGAAAAAGGTATAAAGGGCATCCAAATTGGAAAGGAAGAATTAAAAATTTCACTATTTGCAGACGACATGATCTTATACATAGAAAACCCTGAGAAATCTATAACAAAGCTTCTTGAGCTTATAAATGGGTCTATCCTACCCAAACTAATATACAGATTTAATGCAATCCCAATAAAAAATCAATACAGCATTTTTTACTGAATTGGAAAAAGTAACTATGAAATTTATTTGGAAGGGCAAGAGGCCCCAAATAGCTAAAGACATATTGAAAAAGAAAAATGAAATTGGAGGAATCCCACTACCTGACTTTAAAACATATTACACAGCTACAGTGGTCAAAAATGCATGTTATTGGCACAAGGATAGACATACTGACCAATGGAACCAAATTGAGAGCTCTGATATAGATCCTTGCATGTACAGTAATCTGATATTCAACAAGGCTACCAAGCCCACTCAACTGGGAGAGAATAGCCTCTTCAACAAGTGGTGCTTGGAGAACTGGATATCCATATCCAAAGAAATGAGAGAGGAACACCATCTCACACCTTATGCAAAAATCGACTCAAGATGTATCAAAGATCTAAATATAAGAGCCAAGACCATAAAGACTTTGGAAGATAATGTAGGGGAGCATCTACAGGACCTTGTAATGGGAAATGGCTTCATGAATTTCACACCCAATGCATGAGCAGTGAAAGAAAAAATAGATAAATAGGACGTCCTCAAAATTAAAACCTTTTGCACCTCAAAGGAGTTTGTCAAGAAAGTGAAAAGAGAGCCTACCCAATGGGAGAAAATATTTGGTAACCATATATCTGATAGGAACCTACTATCCAGCATATACAAAGAAATCCTATATCTTGAAAATGAAAAGACAAATAACCCATTTAAAAAAATGGACAAATGATTTGAGCAGACACTTCTCTAAAGAAGAAATACAAATGGCTAAAAAGCACATGAAAAAATGCTCAGCATCACTAGCTATTAGGAAAATGCAAATTAAAATTACAACAAGATACCATTTTACACCCATTAGACTGGTGGCCATTAAAAAACAGAGGGCTAAAAGTGTTGGAGAGGATGTGAAGGAATGGGAACCCTCAACCATTGCTGGTGAGAATGTAGAATGGTCCAGCCATTGTGAAGGACAGTTTGGCAGTTCCTCAAAAAACTAAATATACATCTGCCATATGACCCAGCAATTCCACTGCTTGGTATATACCCAGAAGAACTGAAAGCAAGGACATGAACAGATATATGCACATCAGTTTTCACAGGGACGTTATTCACTATTGTCAAAAGTTGGAATCAACCCAAATGCCCATCAACAGATGAATGGCTAAACAAAATGTGGTCTATACATACAATGGAATATTAGCTGTAAGAAGGAATACAATACTAACACACAGGATAACATGGATGAATCTTGAGGACCTTATGTTGAGTGAAGCAAGCCAGGCATTGAAGGACATATATTACATGACCTCTCTGATATGAATTAAGCAAATCGAGCCAATTCAGAGAGCTAGAGTCTGGAAGATAGGTTTACAGGAAATAGGAAGGGAGAAGAAGGTTGTGAGCCAATGCCCATATGGGCAAAATCTATGATAAGGTGGAAGTGAGTTGTTGTGCAGTAAGGATATGACAGGGGGGTTGGAATACTATTGGGTTGGGCAGTGCAAATTTGCCAGGGGGGTAGGGTGGAGAGTATGGGTTGGATGGTCCAAGGAGCTGGGAGGAGGTTGGGGGGTGAATAGGTGAACACTGGGGATAGGTGGGTACATGGATCAAACTACAATGTTGAGAAAACTCTATTGGCAATGTGACAAGGAAGTGTTACTGGTTTAGGAAGTTGAATCCAGGGTGGGGAGCAGGGCATTTGCGACAGGGTGCACCTGGGACTGTCTTCTAGAGAATGTGTGAATGATCATTTTGCCGTAGTGTGCTGTAACAGTGGGGTTGGGGGAGGGAGACCCACATAATGAGTGGGAAGCAGTTGGACTCCCATGCTGGGGAGGCCCAATATGTTCTCAAAGAGAGGAGGTGTATGTCTCTCGAGAGCATGGGCAGTTCCTAATAGGGCAGGACAGACTAATATATTCAGCCCTCAGCATTGTTGTTAGTATCTAAGAATCTTGTCCTTCAAGGAATGAAGCCTGGTGGTCTTCGTGTGTCCCTAGGGGAGGGGGAGGGAGGAATAGAAGAGACTGAAGAAGGGTATTTGGGGGCAATGGAAGTGTTCGGCATGATCATGCAATGGTGGATATAGGCCATGTTAAATTTCATCAAAAAATTATAAAAGTGTACGGTCTAAAATGTAAACCATAATGTAAATCATTGGCCATGGTTGGTAGCTATGTTTCAATATTTATGCATCAATTGTAAGAAATGTACCGTACACATGTAAAAAGATTATTAATAGAGAAGGGGGAAAAGGGGGAGGATGTTAGGTATATGGGAGTCCCCTATATTCTGTATGTAGCCTTTCTGTGACTTAAAATTTCTTTGAAGGCAATATTAAAAAAAAAAAATGAGATACCGGGGAAGAAATGGAAGAAAATGCCACTGTACATACAGGACAACTGATATTACAGTGATGAAAGGAAAAACATTTAAAAAAACTTACTTTATTTTATTTTTTTCATTTTTTTCATTTTTAATACCCCAATCTTTTTTACTTTATTTTAGTTTTAGTTTCTCTAAATTATTATGTATTTTATTTCTTATGTTTAAACCTATCATTATTATTTCATTTTCCTATTAATCAAATTTGGCAGTATTCTTGGCTTCATTTTTGAAGAGGTTTTGGATCACAGAAGGGTTACAACTATGGCAGGGTAGGATCAATGAGGTGAGGTGTCAGTGATGGGGGATACATGGGAGGAAGTTCACCTGGGCACACAAATAACGCATATAAATATGTTCAAATGTTCATGGAGCATTGCCACAGTAGGTGGAGATTCAAACAAAAACTGAAAAATTATTGAATTCCCATCCTGGTGAGCTCTGCCACATTCTCTAATGGAACAGCAACAATCCCCCAAGTTCAAGGGCAATTGACTAGTGGAGAAGGATGGTCCATTGATGGGCCCTTGATGTTGATGACTATGCTTATGAGCCTTTTGCTCTTGAATTTGTAACTTAGCCTAGTGTTGGATAGTGCCTAAGAGTTGCCTCCTGACAGCCTCCTTGTTGCTCAAATGTAGCCTCTCTCTAAGCCAAACTCAGCATATAAATGCATTACCTTCCCCCCAGCGTGGGGCATGACTCCTGGGGATAAGCCTCCCTGGCACCAAGGGATTACTACCAAGCACTGACTGGTGATACAGCTGGAAAAAGACCTTGAATAAAAGGGGGAAAAGGTAAAGACAAATGAGTGTTTATGGTTAAGAGACTTCAAAGTGAGTCAAGAGGTCATCAGAGAGGTAATGCTTATGCATGTCTCAGCAGGATCTCATAGACGGCCAAGGTAGATACTACCCCAAATAGAGGGGATCCTGAGGGCTCTGGAGACATTGAGGACCTATGGTCATGGCAGATAGCTTTGGAGTTTGGTGCCTTGCCAGCGGCCCTTATTGAGAGTTTGTTCTCCCGAGTGTGACAGAGTTGGACTTAGATGTGACTTCTCTACACATGCCTCTTCTGTCCCTTTTATTTGAATGTATAGTTGGTGATGGAGTTGGTAGGTGTACATCCAAGAGACACTAATCTCTGGGCTGTCCATGTGCCAGCTGGGCCCTGAAATTCAACAGAGTTGCAATACCTACTCTCCAGTACATTGGACTCACCCAGGTCAACTAACAAGGCAATGATGATGGACAATGACAATCCCAAGGAACCGAGAGAGTCTACAACTGCAAGCAAGAAAGTCCCATCCATCTGCCCCATAGGACCAAAGCCTCCTCTCAATTAGAGGGAGAGTGGGCAACACCATCCCAGAAGCCTCAGGATTGGGGAATGAACTATGGATTAAAGTAGACTTACTGGTATTCTACTATAGATTTATTGTGATTCTAGCAATAGAAGAAACTATATTATTCATGTGGAGGCAGTGGCCACTAGAGGTTCTAAGGACAGGGAAAGGGAAATACAGATGAAATGGGGGCATTTTGGAGACTTGGGAATTTTCCTGAATAACATTACAATGACAGATACGGGCCATTACATATCTTGCCATAACCTACAAAATTGGGCAGGAGAGAGTGTAAACTACAATGTAAACTATAATCCCTACTTAGTGGCAATGCTCTAAAATGTTTTCATCAATTGTATCAAATGTACCACACCAACGAAAGATGTTGTTAATGTGGGAAAATGTGGGAGGTGTAGGAAGCGCGGCATATGGGAATCCCCTATATTTTTATGTAACATTAATGTAATCTAAATACCTTTAAAATATATATATATATATATAAAAGATACTATGAAAAAAGAAAATTACAGACCAATTTCTCTTATAACTCTAGATGCAAAAATGCCCAACAAAATACTTGCTAACTAAATCCAAAAGCACATTAAAAGAATTATACACCATGATATAGTGGGTTTTATCCCAGGTATGTATGGAGAGTTCAACACAAAAAAATCTATTAGTGTAATATACCACATTAATAAATTGAAGAAGAAAAATCATATAACCATCTCAATTGATGAGAAAAGGCATTCAGCAAAATACAGCATCCTTTCTTGATAAAAACACTCCAAAAGAAAGGAATACAAGGCAAATTTTCAACATGGTAAAGTTCATATATGAAAAACCCACAGCTAACATTGTACTCAATGGTGAAGGACTGAAAGCTTTCCAAATGAGATTAGAAACAAGGAAGTATATTAGTCAGCTAAAGGGGTGCTGATGCAAAGTACCAGAAATCTGTTGGCTTTTATAAAGGGTATTTATTTGGGGTAAAAGCTTACAGTTTAAAGGCCCTAAAGAGTCCAACTCAAAGTACCATAAGAGGTACTTCCTCACCCAAAGTCTGTTGCCACACGTTGAAGCAAGGTGGCAAACAATGTCTGCGAGGGTTCAGCCTTCCTCTTTCCTCTTAAGGCTCCATGGTTCCAGTTTCTTCTGATCTCAACTGTAGACTGGCATAAGGCTCCTCTGCTCTGTTCCCTTTAGCTGCAAACTATCAGGTGAATGACTCATCTCTCTCCAAGGCCCCAGAATCAAGTTCTCTCCTCTTCTGTGTCGATGGAGCTCTCTCTATTCATCTGTGTATCTTTTCTGTATATCTACTTCTGTGTGAGTGTTCGTTTATATAGCCCACCAAGGGGGTGAGGAATCAACCCTGCACACCCTAATGACATGGTCGAATGAAAGCCCGAATCTTGATTTAATCAAGTAGATGTAAAGCCTTTGAATTTAAATCAATCAAAAGGCATCATGCCCAGAGGAACAGACCAGTTTACAAACATAATCTATACCTCTTTTTGGAATTCATAAATAATATCACATTGCCACAGCAAGGATGCCCACGTAGTAGGATGCTACTGTTATTAAATATTATGCTAGAATAATATTTAATATTATGCTAGAAGTTCTAGCTAGAGCATTTAGTCAAGAAAAGAAATAAAAGTCATCCAAGTAGGAAAGGAAGAAGTACAATGTTCGCTATTTGCTGCTAATATGATCTTATACCTAGAAAATCTTTAAAAGTCCACAACAAAGCTACTAGAACTAATAGTTGATTTCAGCAAAGTGGCAGGATACAAGATCAATACTCAAAAGTCAGTATTATTTCTATACACTAATAATGAGCAATCTGAGGTGGAAGCTGAGAAAAAATTCCATTTACAATAGCGACTAAATGAATAGAATACTTAGAAATAAATTTAACCAAGGACATAAAGGACCTATATTCAGAAAACTACAGAACATTGCTGAAAGAAACCAAAGAAGACCTAAATAAATGGAAGGGCATTCCATGTTCAAGGATTAGAAGACTAAATACGATTAAGATGTCAATTCTATCTCCTCTATTGTTTTTGTGAAGTATTTAAAAAATATGGCCCAGTACTCTCTGAAATATCCTAACTAGTGTCATTCTTAGCTTTCTAGACTTTCGTTTTTCTCTATTTTCCTGTTCTGCTAATTTTGGGTTCTATGCCAAGTGAGTTCTCCTCTCATCCTGGATGGGAACTATAGTTGGTTAGTTTCCAGACTGCAAAGCCCCAATCTTCTCCAGCTCCTCTAGAACTCACTGCACAACTAGCCCTCACCCACAAACTGGACAATGCTGAAAGCCCACCCAATTTCAGTGGTTCTCTTATGGTTTGCTTCCCATTCCAAGAAGTACCTGGTGGGATTCAGAGTTTTTCCTGTCTTCACATCCGTCATATCTGGTTACTGCCCTCTGATACAAATATTAGTGGTACATAGTTCTATAGCTACAGACTTTGTCCCTAGATTTAGCAAATAAAAATGTACCAGATCTAGCAAATAAAAACTCAGGATGCCAGTTAACTTTGAAAAGTATATAATAACAATTTTTTAGTTTAAATATACTTCATGTAATATTTGGGAAGTACTTATGCTTTAAAAATTTGAGTTTAACTGTGTCACCTATATTTTATATGGCAAACTAGTTCAGTTTCCTTTCTTTGCTTTTTTTTTTCTTCTTTGGCGAGTGGTGTTTGTGAGTGTTTTACTTACTCTGCCTTAGTTGCTGCATCTGTTTTTATGGCCAGATTCAGGGATATTCAAAAGTAATGTCACCACTAAGACTTCAACACAGAATTCCTGTTTTTGTGCTTAAGATTTTTTGGGGGTACACTTTCTTGTTACTAAATGACCCTTTTTAGTTTTCACTTTTTATTAATTTGAATTACACAATAACTTTAGGTGTGTTTTCCAAAAATATTCAGCTTTCTAATTTTACCCTTCAATAAATGTCCAGGGACATTTGTAACTAGAGGTGCTACAGCTATAAATTCATCTAGCTCAGCTCCATACATGTATAGTTATGATATTGATTT
Source organism: Cabassous unicinctus (assembly GCA_029593785.1). Classification (NCBI taxonomy): domain Eukaryota; kingdom Metazoa; phylum Chordata; class Mammalia; order Cingulata; family Chlamyphoridae; genus Cabassous; species Cabassous unicinctus. The sequence continues at coordinate 21,004 of JAQZBX010001700.1, read as the reverse complement.
AGCTGTTGGTAAGGGCTGCTGATAGGTCACTAATTTACAGTAAAATACAGTTTATTTTAAAGTTGACATTGCCAATTCAATAAATCATATAATGCCTTAAAGGAAGAATCACTTATGGCCTTGAAATAAGAGAGACCTCTTAAGGTAACATTTAAAATAGAAAGAATGACTTAGAGAGAATGACTTAGTCTTAGAAGGACAGAACTGGAGTTCCAGCTCTATCAAGCGGCACTAATTATCCATTCATAAATGTTACAAGGGCAAGGGACCAAAAAGAGGACACAACATTTTCCGCTCATAAGAGGAGAAAGGGCCTAAGTGCCCTAACTAAAGGAGAACAGATGTGTCAACAGTTAAGAAAACGGGAAAGGGCTTTTGAAGGTCAAAAAATAAATTCTTGGGGTAGCAACTGACAAATACACAGATGCACACACACGAAGAATTGTAGGCCCAAAAGAAAAAAATCACCAGTTTTCCAGGTAAACAGTGCTAATATTGAGACTAAAAAGACCCAAAACCATAAATAAAAGTCAGTCTCCATATTTAACCAGGGAGAAAGCTATTGTTCTAGAAGACCTGTATGCTGTAAATCAGATCTTTTTATCTCACAGATACAGTCAATAAAAACAAAACCCAAGATTGTAGGCAAAGGACACCAAAGAAAGCAACAATGTACAAAGGCAGCCTCAGAAGAAATGGTGTTTATGAGGGAGAGAGACGCGTTATTCAGAGTGGAAGACAGTATGATTCTAAGATCTTTGAAGAGAGAGAACAGGGAAAAATATGAGACTAATAATGTTATAAAATTTGAATGATAAGAATCAATCTAAAATAATTAAGGAAACATCTCGACTAACCCCCAGTCCACAATGTGTTCTACCACTACAGGAAGTCACGCAACAGATGAAGAAAGGAGGCCCAGAAGGGATGTTAAGGCATTTTTAGTTCAGTTTGAAGCTTTAAGGCTTGGCATTTCAATAGCCAGTCTTAGAGCTACCATTTAAAATGTTCTTTTTAAATATGTTTATATACAGGAGTAATAAGTCTTACCAAAAAACACATACTATTCTATAAAGTTTTTTCCCCCTGTGGTTTTATTTTTTAGGAAGTACCAGGGATTGAACCCAGGACCTTGTACATGGGAAGCAGGTGCTCAACCACTGAGCTACATCCATTCCCCTCCCCTTTAGTTTAAATATGTTTTGAAATGTTGGACTACAACCACAATAGAGAATGCTGAAAAAAATATTTTCTTACTAATAGCTAATGGTGTTTCCTGGTCTTTTTGTGATATCCAACATAATTTCTAGATAATTTCAAGATTTTTGCAAACTTCTTGAATATTTTAAGATTAAGATAAAAATAAAAAATATGGCAAACATCCCTTTTAAGATGGGGAGAGTATAAGATGGGGAGACTATTTAAAATAGCCTTTTGGATTTCTCTAAAGTCTTGTTTCCTTGCACAGGATTTCCAAAGAGACTGTGGGAAGAGAAGGAACATTAAATACCACCCAAATTCAGGCACAATGAAAGTAGGTAAGTTGAATTATAAATGACAAGACATAGATCATTAACCACCTGGAGTGTCACTCTAAGAACAATTTGAAAACCAATCTAAAAGTAATCAAAGTATGCTCAGAGAGGGAAGATTAGAACTTAGATTTCAAATAAGAAGATAGGATATAAGGAGGTTTTTGTTGTATTTTTTGTTTGTTTGTTTTTTGTTTTATGAAATAAATTATATTTAAAGTATCTGTTTTAAATGTGATAAGAAAAGTTCTGTAATAATGAAAATTTTATAATAATACATAGAAAATATTGGAAAACACATTTATGCCCACAGAATACATATATAAAACCTTGTTAGATTCAGCAAGGATAAGGAGCGGATAGAGGTAGACCTGCTATGTTCAGTATTGTACCCACTTCATACATGGTTATTAAGCACTTGAAATATGTCTAGTCTGAATTGATATATACTGTAATGTAAAATACATACAAGATTTGAAGGCAGTGTGAAAAAAGTAATGCAAAATTTCTCAACAATATTTTATATTGATTATGTGTTTAAATGATAATATTTTGATATATTGTGCTAAATAAGATATATTATTAAATTAATTTCACCTGTTTCTGTTACTCTGTTTAATATGGCTGCTAGAACATTTAAAAGTACACATGTTGGTTGCATTTGTGGCTTACATTGTATTTCTTTTGAACAGTGGTGATAGTGCCCAGGAAGAAGAGAGAGACTAAGACAGCATGAGTTCAATAAAGAGAGCAATTATTTAAACAGCAATTAGTTACCGAAGTATACAAATTTTAGTTTGGTTTTTATTTGTGTAGTTGGAACATGTTGTTACAGATGCCAGGAGTTTGATTCCCAAAAAGTTTCAAGAAGAAACAGTGAATTGCAAGGAAAATAGTTAAGAAGGTTGCTGTAGTTTTATACGAATCCTTTTCTGTTTACAAACAAATCAAATAAGCAAACACACACTGAAATGAGTTAGAAATTAGATTCAGTATAGGAAAGGAATTAGGGTATAACATTGTAGCCATAATCCGACTGCTAGCATTTGATAGCTGTGTGAACTTGGGCAAGTTATTTAATTCTTCTGTGCCTCAATTTAATTCTAAGTAATGATAGAAATGATAAAGTACATACCTCATAGAAAAGAAGTCAGGATTAAATGGTGTCCCCGCCCGCGGGACAGTCAACGGGAACCTACGAGAGGGGGAGCGGGAATGGGATGGAACAAGAGACGCGAGAGATGACAGCAAGACAGGATTCTGATCAAGCTGCCAAAGTTTATTGAAGAAACAGGGTGTATATACTGAGGGGAAAATGGTGATGATTGGTGGCTGCTAAGGACAGGTGGTGGTTTGGGATTGGTGGTTGCCGTTGCTAGGGTAGGCGGCGGTTGCTTTCGGCGCGAAGGGGAAGTTTTGGCGCGAACTCTCTAAACTTCCTAGAAGGCGGCTAGCAATAGCTCAGGCTGTTCTTGTATCAGCCCTGGCGGCCATGTTACAAGTCACCGGTGCTGCTGACAAGGTGCATAGTATGTGTGCTACCCTGAAGGTCCCCAACAAAATGGTTTAATGTAAACAAAGTGCTCTTGCCTGTCAGGCGATAGACAAGCCTAAGTGATACAATCACTGGTGCAGCTAGGTATATGAAGACTTGTGTAAGTGAAGTTCTTACCCAGCCAATTATCATTTATTCTTTTCTTTAACTCAACCTCTACATCCAGTGAGTCACTAAGGACTGCTGATTTTATTGATAAAAATCTTTCTGAATCCAGCTCAAGTCTTTCTTTTTGCTTGGCTGGATTGTTTAGATTATCTCTTAAATGGCCTTAAATTATCCTCCTGCTCCCTCCCCCATCTTCTCTTTACCAGTAGAATGATTATATCACTCTTTTCCCTAAAATACTCTAAGTCCCCACTCTTCACACATTAAACACAAAACTATTTCGTTGAGCATTCCATCTTATCTATAGCCTCATTTCTGCCCTCTCCCTCTGTACTCCAATTCTCACTTTACTTGAATTTACCTAAGAACACCAAGTATTTCTTTCTTACTAAGCTCCCAAACTAAAACAGTATTTCTTGCCCCAAATCCTCCACTTCTTTCCCCCTACTCCCCGCCTCCAACCTTCTCTGCCATCAAAATCTGGTCAGAGTTCTATTTATTATCTTATTGTTCCCTATACATTTTGTTTGCATTGCTATTATCGCATGTGTCACATTGGATTATTATTAGTTTTGTGAATGTCTGCTCTGGATAGCTTCCATTTGCCCTTCCAGATTCACTCTTCATCCTTCTATAGTCTGTGCCCTAGAATGTCAGAATATTGAATAAGCAATGGGATCCCTTACCCTTTGGGTTTTGGTTGGGTTTAACCAAGGGATAATCACTGGCAAAAAAAATATTTTTAAAAAGAAGGAGAAGATGATCGGCGTGTTGATTTCCCTGCCTTCTTTCTGGCTTGGTTGCTCTGGGTGGATAGTCTGTACCAAATGCCACAGTTTCTGTCTAACAGCCCTCTCCCTATAGATCTCTCTCTCTCTCTCTGAGGTTCTAGTAACTGCTCCATATCTTATCCTTCAAGCTTAGCATGGTTATGATCTTCACTCACTAGTCCAAGTGCTTCCTTTCTTGCATTTCTTAAACTCTGTGCACACTGACTCTGGTTAGTTACCCAGCATGAGTGTGTGCCATCCACTTCCTGCCTAGACTCTGGCTGATACAATGCCTAAAAAATTATTTGAGAAAGAATATTAGATGGGAAAAATTCTAGGTTGGAAGGATGACATGGGAAATAATTCTGAACATACATTATACATTTTACAACTTTTTTCCTCTAATTGACCAAAGAAATAATTTACATTTGGTCCTTGCTCAAATTCTTTTCTCTTAGGTGCTTAAAACACATTTGATAAGTTATTTCATTAATCCTGGCCAGACTCTATCAGGCATGAGAGCAAATGATTAGCTAGACACTGGGTATGGAACCTAGGATAGCGAGGGGAGGCAGGAAGCAGAAACAAGTGTCTTAGTTCAAGGGGATCAAGATGTGTATTAAGATACAGGATTTTAAATACCAATGCCAAAAGAATGACAAACCATCCAAAAAATAGTTAGAACTAAGGAATAGACTCAAGGTTCAAGATAAACAGAATAGCCCGGTACTTGCTGCTCAAACCTGAGGTTCTGCATCATTTTTAAAGGAAAGCTGGGTGCCTGTCATATAGAAGTCATTGTATAAATATTTATTGAGAGGATTGGAAATGAAATAATGAAGGAATGCCAGACTGGAAGGCATTTACAGCTCTTCTATTAAGAATCTTTATTCAGCTGTCAGATCTTGATATGTACCCCATGAGGATTTAAGATATAAGAAGGAACAAACTCACACATATTTATTGCTTAATGTGTGCTGGGAACAACCTAGGCACATTTAATCCTTAATAAAATCCTAGTAAGTAAATATTAAAATTTCATTATTTAGATGGCGATAGCGAGGCTCCAACAGAATAAGCAAATAGTCCAAAGTGGAAAATCTAGAAGCTAGTGACTTCAAAACAGCATGTAAATTCTTAGATTGGTAGCATGTTCACAGGTAACAGGGACAACTAGTTATTCCAATCACCAGACTAGTATGCACATTTCCAGGTGTGATTGATTTTCATATGCAAGGAATGGAGTGAGATAAGAAAAATATCTACGTAGTCTCATCCTATTCCTTTGCACTAAAACGATGGTCCTTTCAGGGGCCAAAGGGGAACATAAAACATTTTACTTGAAGGGCTAGTTTATAAATTTAAATAAGCCCTAGATTATTTGAATCTAAACCCGTTAGAAGGATGATTGGGTGATTTCTTGAATTATTTAGGCTATCTCATTCCTTTTATTTACAGACTGTTTAAGGAAGAAAGAATAGTTCTTCCTCTCTGCCAAGGCCACCCCTTTCATCAGTTCTCTCAATTCAATCTTTCTTTAGCATTTGTTCCATTAAACAGCCTTTCTTTAACACTCTCATGTTCTCCACAGGCTGCTTCCTCTCTGTCTGCAGGCATCCAAATTTTTCTAATAGTAAAGGTCTTTAAACTCTGCTAATATTCCCTGGAATGATTAACTTTTCTGAATTATTCTCATTCCTGCTAAACCTTGTCAAAGAGTTCTCCATATTTACTGCATATAGTCCTTCTCTTTACCAACTCTCTATCCCTTACAAATGGACTTTTTTTCCTACATTGAAACCATAAAAACCTGGATGCAAATCCAAATACACACTCTAATATAGTTACTAGCTGTGTGACATTGGGTAAATTACACAATATCCACGAATCTCTGTTTCTTATTTTGTAAAATAGGAATATTACCAACATCTCCTAAAGAATTGCTTTTTCTAGCTAGTACACTCATGTTTGGCCCTTATTCCATAAGTAAATATATAATAAGTATATTTTCTTCCCTTATTCTGCTATTAAATCTGTATCCGACATTTGCAATATGGCCCTTTTTTATATCCTCCTTGAGTTTATACATAGAAACATTTAACAAATGGATTTGCTTTCTGAAAATGATAGGTAATTTCTTTTTCCATGTGGATAATTTGAATCATGTAACTTTTTGTTTCTTCTAGGAAGCTCATATGTAAAATATGTCCTCAACTTTAATGATACAGTGAATGGTATAGCTATGTTCTAACTTTTTTTCTTGTCTCAATCTTCTGCTCTATGTTTTCCTGTCCTAATATTTATTACTCATATTTTTCTATAAACTACCTTTTGAAACAACTCAGGTGGTGGATTGGTAGAGGTATAGATAGATGGATAAGAAGATAGATGGCTGGAGAGATAGATCAATGAGATCATGTTACTTACTAGGCTTGGATTTGCTCTTGCTATAGTTTGGATTGAAATGCAATTCTGTCATCCAAGTTTATCAAAATTTTGTCCATTTTTTAAGGACTTACTTATCATATTCACTGCCTGCTCTTCTCCTGGCATTTTCTAATCCTTTAACCAAAAGGGCTCTCAGTGTCTTTTTCTGCTGAAACTTCATGTCACTGTTTATTCTTCTGTTGCAACATTTAACTTGCTCCTCTCTGTAATGCAATCTCTAGTGATTTGTGGGCTTGTCTGATTCTCCTTTCCCACATTGTAAGTTTTTAATGACAGGACACGTGTCCTATTCATTTTTATAACCCACAGTAAACTTAGCAGAGTATGTTCTAAATATTCAATAACCATTGGTTGAATTTTATTGAAATGAATTTGGTATAAATGTAGACAAAATTCAAATTTATTCAAACTATGTATATAACACAAACATAAATACTGTCTCTTTTGATATTTGGGCTGAAGTAACTGATGACTTTCTTTTACTTGACCAATTTATCCCAAGATGGAGTAGGAAATTTCAAAATTGCTGATTTCATGGATGGCCATGTATCAAGCCATACTATGTTTATTGTCTTTCCAGTCTTTGAATACGTGAATAATATTAGCAATATGGAATATGAGCATAACATAGGTAATAATGAGAAAAATGAAAATAATGAGTTCTGCTGGACAACGAGCTAGAAAGAAGAGTGAACTTGGGAACACAGAAATTTATACAGTGTAGCTATATCTACTATATAAAGATCAGAGTAGAGAAAATTCTTGAAAAACTGGATAACAAGTAAATTTTTAAGTGTTCACAGATGTATTTGTGTTTACTAGGTCAGAAACTGAAAGACAAAAAGAGATGATTTACTAAGGGAGAACGAAGGCTTGCAGATGTTGTAAGAGATGTTAAAAGAATGAGGCAGAGAGGAGTTCTGGATTAACTAGAACAAAGGCAAATTGGCTGAAGCAATTTTTTAGAGCAGAATAAAGGATCAGGATGAAAAAATGGAGATTCTTATTATAAATGAAGGAAACACCTGGCTGACCTCTCATGTCTTTAAATATTAGCTTAAGATTTCAGACAACCATGCTATTGAGTTAACTGTTCATGCATGTGTGCTTCTCTGCATATATGTGTTCCCCACACATCACAATTAGGTAGGCTAAGCTTATAAACTATGTATAAATGCTATGGTTTTATTTGCAGAGCTCTCTCCATATAAAGATCATAAGGGTATGATGATATTGATTCTTGCAGCTTTTGTGACATATTTCACATTCCAAAAATGGAATGTTTTCAGTGCCACATGCTCTTACAGAATGTTTTCACTCCCCTTTTAAGCAGTAGAGTTGATGTTTCCTCCTCTTAAGCTAAGAGGGACTTTGTGGCAACCTGGATTAATAGATTATGATAAAGTGATGCTATGTGACTGCTGGGGCTAGGTTATAAAAGATGACACAGCTTCTACCTGGCTCTCTCTTCTTGGGTTATACACTTTTGGAGCTCTGAGTCACCATGATGGAAAGACCACATGCCCAGACTGTGTCGAGACAGCAAGAGAGGAAGTGCCTCAGCTCTTCCAGCTCTCAGCTAGAACTAGCACAGGCTGTAATGATACCAGCCTATCACTCTCAGACTGCAATTATGTGAGAAACCTTGAGCATTAACTGCCCTGCTGGTCCTGGAACCATAAAAGTAATAATAAAATTATTGCTGTTGTTTAAGCCACTAAGTTTTGGGGTGATTTGTTATGTAGCATAGAGAGTCAGAAGAGTATTCCCAAAAGATTATTAGAATGTGATTATTTGACAAAGTAGGAAACTGAAAAGAAAATATATTTGCTCTGGCCATTTAGTAAATCTGTAACATTGTCAGGGCTGGGATTAAAAATCAGAGTTCCTGTCTCCTGTTCAGACCTCTGGTTTATAGGAGTTATAATGGGGGGAAAACAGCACACCCTAACGTTCATTGGCATGAAACTTTATAACACACCATTTACTTAAAAGCTAGATTTTTCAAAAGCTGTTTACTGAACCTAAATAACATAGCAATACAACAATAAATATTCATTAGATGAATTTAAGCCTTGTATTAGAATGCTTTCCCAGACTGAAGTATTTTTAAGTCTGATTTGACTGATGTACTTTTAAACATAGAAATTGGAGATATCCAAATATCAATATTTTCCTACTTAGCAGTACATAGAAAAATTAAACAGTACCACTAATGCCTGTGAGTAGTGTCACTGATAGTTACACAGTAGATGAACAATTAACCATTATCATTTTTGTCCCGTATGTAGAGCATTCAGATGATAATAAAACAACTGGAGAACCAGTCCCTGTCTTCAAAGAGTTTGTCATCTAGGTATAGATAGAAAATGTGTACATGTGAATGGTAGTTCAGAACACATAAAAGCTAAATATAAACAATTTGTTCTTTGTGATAGCTTTATTTAAGTGTGGAGGGGACCAAGAGTAAACTGAAAGATATTTGTTTAAGAAAAAAGTATAAATCTTTAGAAAACGCACATTTGTAAATTCAAGTATGAATGAATTCTAAAAATTTAGAAATTTAGTAATATGGCACTTGATTTATTGTCATTGGTACCATCTGAAAACTATTAGGTTGAACCATATGAAATTTTCAATTTGTGACATTTCTTGAATAAAAGGTGTGGCAATTTCATATGGTTCAGTCAGACATATCAATTGGTAAAGCTATTGTTAAGTTCAAATTAGGCTCAATTATCCCTCCTGAGAACCTCAGTCATTTGACACATGTTCAGCCATCCTTTAAAAAATTCCAATGACAAGAGAAGCAATTTGACTAATAAACAAATATGTTTCATATTTTATTATTTCAAGCTATCAGCATTCCTATCCACCTTCTACCTTTTAAATTTTTGCTAGTAGATTGCCTAGAGACAGTTGTTTTAAAATTTTAATTACTTATTTTCAGATTTAAGATATTTACTGAGAATTTTGCTAACCACAAACCTTATACTGAAGGACTAATATTATAAATCCAAATCATCTCATGTTCCTGTAAAGGAAAAGCATCCTAGGAAAATAATATTTACAATAACCGTCTTTATTTCCATAGTAACTTCCTTTGAGCAACATCAAGTGCTTTACAGTCACTATCTAAATAATCCTCTTGACAAACCTAGTAGATAAAGGACAAGAAGTTCAAAAGTATAGGAAATTGAGCCAGAGTACAAGGAGGAAGGGTACTTGTAGAGGTAATTAGGGGCCAGATCATATAGTACCTTATATGAATTAAGAACTTTGGAATCTACCTTGAAGTGAAGAGCTATTAATGGGTTATTGATCAGGGATGTGACATCTGAAAAGTGGACCAAAGGGCTTCTCTAATGGGGCTAAAAGAGATGTTTTAAGAGACTGCCTCTGGTGACTGATGTTATCCATATGGTGATGTAAGACAACCACTGAAAAAGCCTCCCAGGAGATTTCATGAATAAAAGGACAAATACCATTTCCTTAGAATTCTGGAAGACAGAAGAGACTGGAGAAACTCCAAAAACAATGAATTGAAGAAACGGAAAATCTCAAGTAGGAGAATTTTGTCCTGGGTTGCTGGTCAGCTCCTATTCCCCTCCCTCACACTCCCTCACACTCGGTCCTGTACAGCTTGGCAGGGGCAGCATGGCCCAGATCCCCTCATTGCAGACAGAGGCTGTAGAGTGAGTCACAGCAGTGAGTTAGAATCCATGCATATCCAGGCATAGTGAAGAGACTGAGGGTAGAACACAAGCCACTGAGGCATGCTACATACAAAAGGGCCCCCAAGGTAGTGGGGGCAAAAGACACAATGATAGAAAGGCTGGTGAGAACTGTTCTGCTATCTTTCAACCCACTTTCAGTCAGCTGGAACACCTAAAGACAAAACGGGCTTTTCTGAAGTGACCCACCTTTATGGTTTGACCCCACCCAACTACCCAAGTTGAATACCTTAATGTAGAAAAAACTGAGAGGAAAAATCCTCACAGTGAAAAAGGGGGGAGGAGGTTAAACTGAACTGTTGGAAGATAGGACTGGTCCCATAACTGAAAAGTGTAAGGAAAATGGGATACTGAGTGAGGGAGAGAATTTAAACAAATCACAGGAGTTGGAAAGAAAAGTCTGCACAAAAACAAACAGAATGGATCAAGATTCCTAGAGAAGGGACAGAGGAAAAGAAGCTCTTTCCTGGAGGGGAAACAATTGCACAAAAAATGCAATCTTAAAAATTACACCACACATCCAGGGAAAGAATCAGATGAAGAAGAGCTGAGAAAAACTGAACAGTTACACATGGGCTATTCTAAAGTGACAGTGCTAAGTCCACAAGCATACATGTCATGGGTGTCCCAGAAGGAGAGCAGAAGGGAAAGGGGGCAGAAAGAATATATGAGGAAATAATGGCCAAAAACTTCCCAACTCTTAAGAAAGATATAAATATACATGTTCAAGAAGGGCAGCATACTCCAAACAGAATAAATCCTAATAGACCTACTCAGAGACACCAACTAATCATAGTGTCAAATGCCAAAGATAAAGAGAGACTTCTGAAAGCAGCAGCAGAAGAGCAATTCATCACATATAAGGTAACCTCGATAAGACTAAGTGCCAATTTCTCATCAGGAACCATGAAGGTGTGAAGAAAGTGGTATGATATTTTTAAGGTACTGAAAGAGAAATACTGCCAGCCCCAAATCTTTTATCTAACAAAGCTTTCCTTCAAAAATGAGAGTTTAAAATATTCATAGATAAACAGAAACTGAAATAGTTCATCAACAAGAGACTTGCCCTACAAGAATGATTAAAGGGATATCTACAGGTTGAAAGGAAAAGACAAGATAGAGTGGACTGGAGAATTGTGAAGAAATGATGATCATCAGTAAGGGTAAAAAAAAAGCAGGGGTGGGGGTAGATGCAAAACCCAATAGTACTGTATCATCAAAATACAACTCTACTCTTTAATTCATATGAGAATCAGAATACAATTGACTAATAAAAAGCATATTGCCTGATAACAGATGTGCAAAATATTCAATGGTAAAATACACAGTGGTGTGTTGGTTAGGCTCATGTGTCAACTTGTCCAGATGATGGTGCCCAGTTGTTTGGTCAAGCAAGCACTAGTCTAATTGTGCTGTGAGGACATTTGATTGACTTAAATCATCAGTGAGTTGATTGCATCTATGACTAATTACATCTACAAGCAACTGAGGAGATTGTCTTCAGCAATGAGAGATGTCTCATCCAATCAGTTGAAGGCCTTAAAGGGAGAAGGGATTTCAGCAGTCAGAAGAGAGAATTGCCATCTCTACTTCAGACTACTAACTTCTACTGGGACCTCATTGAGGACCTTCATCAGAATCGCTAGCTTGCATTCTGACCTATGGGATTTAGACTTGTGCATCCCCAAGGTTGTGTGAGACAATTTTATAAAATCTCACAATATTACAGATATCTCCTGTCGGTTGTATTTCTCTAGAGAAACCGAACAAATATAGCTTGGTACCAGAAGTAGTTCTTGAAAAATAGAGCCTTGAAAGTGGGATTTCCGAATTGGTTCTCAGTTTTAAGCAATTGGCTCTTGTGGGAGTTTGATATTATTTTATGAATCCCCCAAAAAGAAAGATTATGTTTGTAAGCTAATCTATTCCTCTGGGTGTGATGCCCTTTGATTGCTTTAAATTCAGCTGAGGTCTCTTTGATTAGATTATCTGCTAAGATTAGGGCTGTTGATTTGACTATGTCAGTGGGCATGACTCGGGTTGAATCTCCTTCCCCTTGCTAGGTCTAGTATAAGTGGACACTCACACAGACAGACAGACACACAGGAAGAGAGAGCTCTGGCACTTTTTATCTTGCCATGTGAAAGAAAGTAGAAAGCTCACACAGCTAAGGCTCCAGGGAGAGATGAGCCATTTTGCCTGATAGCTTACAGATGAAATCGGGAAGAGAGTAAAAATGGCCAAGACTGGAAAGGCCTGGAAAGAAACAAGCACTATGCCAGAAGAGAGAGGACTATAAGAAAGCACAAAGATTCAAGAGGCTGGGTCCACAGAGCTCAAGAGGAAGAGGAAGCCCAGCAGGGAAGGAGAGACCTGGTAGAGGTTGGTGGCCATCTTTCTTCAACATGTGGCAGCTGACTTTGGTGAGAAAGAACCTCTTATGATGCCTTGAGTTGGACTTTTCATGGCTTTGTGACTGTAAGCTTTTACCCCAAATAAATTTCCTTTATAAAAGCCAATAGATTTCTGGTACTTTGCATTGGCACCCCTTTGGAAGACTAATACAGGTCTCTATTCTGATCAGCTCCAAAGATACTAATGCCTCTGTTTCCAATAACCAAGGGGCCACTGGTAGTCCATGCTGGGAACTGGAAATAGAGATATGCAAAATATCATCAGTGCATATGGCTACTTCCAGGTTTATAAGAGGTAAGGGTCTGGGTTAGAGTCTTTTTGAGACCATAAAACAGAGTTTTGTGGAGTTAAAGGTACAATGATGTTGGCTAGTTTTTCCTAAATACACTGGATACATGTATAAAAGAAAGGGGTGAGCTGAAGCCTCCAAATTTGCAACTTAAGCACTGCATGAATGATGTGACAGTTTCTATGCATGCTCGGAAAGAAAATCTTTTTTCATGCAGCGGCAGACTGAGATCTCTGAAAAGCAGACACAGAGTCTCATTGTGTGAGTAGCAGAGTTACAACAGAAACTAAAATCTCAAATTGGCAGAGTGTCTGCTGTTAAAGTGAGGGCACTGATTGGAAAGGAATGGAATCCTGAAAATTGGGATGGAGACATATGGGTTGACAACGATGCCGTGAGGCCATTGAGAACCTAAATTCTGCTGAGTCTTTGTCAGATAAACCTGCAATGGTTTGCCTTAAGTAAATACCTTTTGGATTTACAGTCTGCCCTGAGGAAGCACCCACCTGACCTCCAGTAGGCCCTAAGGAGTCTGCCATCCAACCTCCACATGAAGAGATTACTCCTGTCTCACAAAATGAAATTGCAAGGGAATGTTGTGAGGTAATTGGCTTGCAAAACATTTCTAATCCTTCTTGTTACCCAGTCCCACCAATCCTCTTTTCCTCCAGACCTATAACTAGACTAAAGTCCCCAAAAGCCCCAAAGGTGAAGTACAAAGTGTGACCATGAGGAAGTACACTATAGTCCAAAAGAACTGCGTGACTTTTCAAATTTATAAAGATAGAAAGCAGGGGAATATGTGTGAGAATGGATATTAAGAGTGTGGAATAATTGTAGAATGAATATAGGATTGGATCGGGCTGAATTTATTTATGTGGGCCACTAAGCACAGATTTTGGATTCAGTGTTGTAGATTGAGGGTTAGAAAGGGCTCTAACAGTTTGTTTGAGTGGCTGTCCGAAATATGGATCAAAGATGGCTGACGTTACCTGATGTCAAAATGCCAGAACTGCCCTAGTATACTGTGGATAAAGGGATCCAAAGTCTTAGAGGGATTGGAATGTTGAAATGGACTTATCATATCAGACCTTCTCACCCACCCCGGGAATGTCCAGAGGCTTCACCTTTTGCTAGGATTCTGAGGAATAAATTTGTTCCTCAACTCCAGTCTTCCCTGAAGAGCTCTGTGGTTGCTCTCCTCTGTGGGTCAGCTATTACTTTTTGATCTGCTGTCACTGAACTGGGATCCTTAATCTATGGAGATGATTAGATCCCAGGTTGGCAGAAGCCAAGTGGCAGCACTTAATTGCCAAAGACAATGTAGGCTTGGGGACCACAATGAACAGCAGACTTGATGCTGCAATAAAAATATTCTGAGTCACAGAGACCTAAGGCATTGGCTAGTAGATCATGGGGTACCTCGGAGTAAAATAGATGGGCAGTCTACCAAATTCCTACTTGATCTGTATAAGCAGAAGAGTTGTAGGTCAGAAGAACAAAAGTCTAATTTGAATTACAAAAACAGAGGGTCACAGCCCCTTAATCAATCCCCAGACTTGAGTCAGACTTGAGGGGAAGGCCAGGTCTCCTTGAGGAAGGATTCTGTCACACTTCCAAAAACTTATACTGTTAATCTTCCCAGCCTTCCCAAGAGAGACCTATGGACTTCTTCTACCTGGGTAACTGCATTGGGGAAAAGGGAATGATCAGACATTTCAGGGATTGTTAGAAATGACATTAGTTCCAGAAGACCCGAAATGTCACTGTTGTCCAACAGTCAGAGTAGGTGCTTACGGACATGAGATGATTGATTGAGTTTTAGCTCAAATCTACCTCACAGTGGGTCCAGTGAGTCCCCAAATGCATTCTGTGGTAATTCTTCAGTTCTGGATTGCATAATTGGAATAGAAATATTCAGCAACTGAAAAGAATCCACACATTGGTTCCCTAACTTGGGCTATTATGGTAAGAAAGGCCATGTGGAAGCCACTAGAACTGCCCTTACCTAGCAAAATAGTAAATCAAAAGCAATACAGGATTCCTGTAGGGATTGCAGAGATCAGTGCCACCATCAAGGACTTGAAGGATGCTGGGGTGGTGATTCCCACCACATCCCCATTGAACTCTCCTATTTGGCCTGTGCAGAACACAGATGGATCTTGAAGCATGACAGTGTATTATCCTGAATTCAACCAGGTGGTGATTCCATTGCAGCTGCTATTCCAGCTGTGGTATCATTGCTTGAGCAAATCAACACATCCTCTTGTACCTAGCATGCAGCTATTGACCTTGCAAATGCTGTATTCTCAATTGCTATTAGTTAGGACCACCAGAAAAGTTTGCTTTCAGCTGACAAGGCCATCAATATATCTTCACTATCCTACCTTAGTGGTATATCATCTAATATCAACTCTCTAGCCCTATGTCATAATATTGTCTGCAGTGACCTTTATTATAGTCTCTTTCTTCCACAAGAAATCACACTGGTCCATTAAATTGATGATATCATGCTGATTGGATCTAGTGAGCAAGAAGTAGCAACTACTTAGACTTATTGGTAAGGCATTTGCATGTCAGAGGATGGGAAGGAAATCCAACAAAAATACAGGGGCCTTCTACCTAAGTGAAATTTCTAAGTGTCAGTGATGAGATATCCCTTCTAAAGTGAAGGATAATCCATTATATCTGGACCCTCCTATGACCAAAAAGAGGCTCAATACCTCATTTGCCTCTTTGGTTTTTGGAGACAACCTATTCCTCATTTAGGTGTGCTACTCTGGCCCATTTATGAAATGACCAGAAAAGTTGCTTGTTTTCAGTGGGGACTAGGAGAAGAAGAGGCTCTATGACAGGTTCAGGCTGCTGTGTAAACTCCTCTTCTACTTGGGCCTTATTACCCAGCAAATCCAATGATGCTGTAAGTCTCAGTGGCAAATAGATTCTGTCTTGAGCATTTAGCAGGCCCCTATAGGAGATTCACAAGACAGACCCTTAGAATTTTGGAACAAGAGAAACAGCTATTGGCCTGCTATTTGTCCTTAGTAGAGGCCAAATGCTTAAACATTGGCCACCAAATTACAATGAGACCTGAGTTGCCTGTCCTCAGCTGGGAATTGTCTCCCCCACCAAACCATAAAGTTGGGCATGCACAGCAGCACTCCATCATAAAATGGAAGCAGTATATATGAGATAGGGATCAAACAGGTATCTGAAGGCACAAGTAAGTAACATGAAAAAGGGGCCCAAATGCCTGTGGTCACCACTTCTGCTACATTACCTTCTCTTTCCCAGCTTACAGCTATGGCCACTTGGGCAGTTCTTTACTATCATTTGACTGAAAAAGAGAAACCTCATGCCTGGTTTACAGATGGCCCTTCACGATATGCAGGTACTACCTGAAAGTGGACAGCTGCTGCACTGTATGCCCTTTTAGACATCCCTTAAGGACGGTGGTTAAGGAAAGTTCTCCCAGTTGGCAGAACTTCATGCAAGGCATATGGTTGTTTATTTTTCTTGGAAGGAGAAATGGCAAGAGGTGCATTTGTATACTGATTTATGGGCTGTCACCAATGGTTTGACTGGATAGTCATGGACTTGGAAGGAATATGATTGGAAAATTGGTAACATAGAGATCTGGGGAAGAAGTATTTGGATATACCTTTCTGAGTGGACAAAATACATGAAAATATTTGTGTTTCAAGTGAATGCTCATCATAGGGTGACTTCAGCAGAGGAAGAGTCTAATAATCAAGTAGGTAAGATGACTCGTTCTGTGGATACCACTCAAACTCTTTCCCCAGCTACACCTGTCATTGCCCAATGGGCTCATGAACAAAGTGGCCAAGGTGGTGGGGATGGAGGTTATGCATGGGCTCAGTAACATGAACTTCCATCATGGCCAAGGCAGTGATTTGTTCAAACTGGAATAGAATATACTCCAGATATAGGTTTGCCTATCCTGCATGCCATGCTTCTGTCAAAACTACTATCTATGGACTTATAGAATGCCTTATCCACTGTCATGGGATTCCACACAGCATTGATTCTGATCAAGGAAGTCATTTCATAGTAAATTATGTGCAGGAATGGGCACATGCTCATGGAATTCACTGGTCTTATCACATTCCTCATCATCCTGATGCCGCTGGATTGAAAGAACAGAGCAATGGCCTTTTAAAGACTCAATTACAGTGCCAACTAGGTGGCAATACCTTGAAGGGCTGGGCCAATGTTCTCCAGGAGGCTTTGTATGCTCTAAATCAGCATCTGCTTTATGGTGCTATTTCTTCCATAGCCAGGATTCATGTGTGCAGGAATAAAGAGGTAGAAATGGGAATGGCACCACTTATTATTACCTCCAGTGATCCAGTAGGAATTTTTGCTGTTCATGCAATCTTAAGCTCCGTTGGTCTACAGGTCTTCATTTCAAAAGTAGGAGTGCTTCCAACAGGAAATGCAAAAACAATTTCTTTGAACTGGAAGTTAAGACTGCCACCTGGCTACTTTGGGCATCTCATGCCTCTGAATCAACAAGCAAAGAAAGGAATTACTGTACTGGCTGGCGTAATTGATCCTGAATATCAATTGCTAGAGTTGTCAATGGAAAACTGCAACAGTAGGACTAACAATGGCCCAGAAATTTCAGGAATGATGGTTTGGGTCACCTCACCAGCAATGAACCGTATCCAGTTGAGATGCTTGCTGATGATAAAGGGAACATGGAATGGGTAGTAGAAGAAGATAATAATAAATACAAACTATGACCTTGTGACCAGTTACAGAAACAAGGACTGTAATGGTCATGAATATCTCTTCTAAGTATATAACTAGAAGAATTGAAAGCAGGGACTGAAACAGATATTTGCACATCTATGTTCATAGCAGAATTATTCATAACGGCCAAAAGATGGTAGCAACCCAAGTGTTCATCAACTGATGAATGGATAAACAAAATGTGGTATGTACATACAATGGAATATTATTCAGCTGTGAGAAGGAATGAAGTCCTGATGCATGCAACAGGACATGATGCTAAGTGAAATAAGCCGGGCACAAAAAGACAAATATTGTATGATCTCATTGATATGAGCTGATTATAATAAGCAAACTCATAGAGTTAGAATCTGGAATCTAAGATACCAGGGGATAGATTGGGGGTAGAGAATGGGGAGCTAATGCTTAATTTGTACAGAATTTAGGTTGATTGGAAATGTTTGGAAATGGATGGTAGTGATGGTAGCACATTATTGTGATGTAATTAACAGAGTTGAATTATGTATGTAGGTGAAAGGGGAATTTTTGGGTAGTGTATGTTAGTAGAATGACAGAAGATAAAACATAGGACTCTATTATATAGTGAACCTTGTTGTGTATCATGGACTAGGGTTAATAGTACAAATATAAAAATATTCTTTCATGAGTTATAACAAAGGTATGACTCTAAAACAAGGTGTTAATAGAGTGGTATATGGGAAAAATACACTGAATGTAAACTATGGACTATAGTTAATAGTACTATTTTAGTATTCTTTCATCTATTTTAACAAAGGCACCACACTAATGCAAATGGTATGGGAACACTGTATTTTTTACATGACTTTTCTGTAATCCTACAACTTCTCCAATTAATAAAAAATAATTTTAAAAACATTATTCTAATTCCAAAAAACAGATACAAAGAACTACACATTTAGGCTTCCATTTATATAAATTATAAATATAAATAAATCTATAGAGACTGAAATAGATTAGTGGTTATGTAGGGATGAGAAAGGATAGAGGGATTCAGAGGTGGCTGCTAAGAGGTATGGGGTTTTCCTTTTTGTGTGTGGCTTATCTTGTTTTTTTTTTTTTTTTGCTTGCCTTTTTAAGGATTTTTTAATGGTGTTGCCTATTGCAGATATCAATCATTTATTATGGACACTAAGCCAAATGAAAACAAGTGAAGATCACATTGGTTTTTGAATAAATATTAAACATGTAATTTCTGATTCAGACTAATATATTACAAAAACAGAACTTAAACATCTCAGCACTAATAAAGATATACCAGGCTTTAATTAGAACAGATATTAGAAGTAAAGTACAGCTTCAATACATTGTGTTTTATTATAGAAGTTGTGAGATCTTGCATACCATACAGGATTCCCATACATTGCTCTACCACCAGCACCTTATATTATTGTGACACATTTGTTACAAATGATGAAAGAACTTTGTCATAATATTACTGCTATCAATAACCCATAGATTATACTTGGTGTATTTTTTCCCACAAACCATCCTAATATTAACACCATGTATCAGTTCCTAATATTTGGAGTAGTTCCTGAGAGAACATTCTCATAATTGTTACTGTTAACCACAGTCCATCATCCACCACAGGGTTCACTGGGTTATATGATCTCCTGCCTTATAAAATCCACCCAAAGTGTACACTCAGTGGATCTCAGTGTCATCAGAGTTGTGCTGTCCTCAACTCTGTCAATTTTAGAATGTTTTCACTACTCCAAAAGAAAAAATCCCATACCTGCTAATACCCCTTATCATTGACCCTTAGCATTGCTATAGTACCTTCTTTGCCATTGCTGAAAAATAGTGCAATATTATTAACTATAATCCATAAATTACATTAATTGTATTTTTCCCATGTATCACCATATTCTTAACACCTTGTAATAGAGAAGCATTCTTGTATTTGTACCATTAACCACAATCCTCATCCACCACTGAAATCACTGTTATGCAGTCCCTAGATTATCCTCTAACTTTCTTTCAATCGACATTAATCTCCATAGACTACCCTTTTCAGCCACAATCACCCTTATAAATCAGCAGTGTCAATGATACGCACTATAATGTGGTACCATCAACTCTATCCATTTCCATACATTTACAATCAAACATTTAATTTACAATTAAACATTCCACATGCATTCAGCATCAGCCCCCCATTCTCAACTCACATTCTGTTTCCTCGTAACCCTATAGTTTAACTTCATGAGTTTGTCATATTTAGTTCATATTAGTAAGACTGCACAATATTTGTCTTTTTTGTGTCTGGCTTATTTCAATCAACATAATGTCCTCAAGTTTCATCCATGTTATCATAAGCATCCCAACTTCACTTCTTCTTATAGCTAAATAGATTTCTATTGCATGTATATACTACATTTTGTTTATCCATTCTTCAGTTGATGGACACTTGGGTTGTTTCCATCTTTTGGCAATTGTGTATAATGCTGCTCTGAACATCGGTGTTCAAATGTCAGTTCATGTCTGTGCTTTCAGTTCTTCTGAATATTTTCCTAGTAGTGGGATTGCTGGATCATACTTTGGATCTATATTTAATTTCCTGAGAAACTCCCAAACTGTCTTCCACAGTGGCTGCACCATTTTAAATTCCCACCAATAGTGAAGGAGTTCCTATTTCTCCTCATCTTCTCCAGCACTTGTAGTTTTCTTTTCTTTCTTTCTTTCTTTTTTTTTTAATAATGGCCATTCTGTAAGGCATGAAATATCTCATTGTAATTTTGATTTTCATTTCCCTAATAGCTAGTGATGTTGAGCATCTTTTAATTTGCATTTTGACTATTTGTATTTCGTTTTTGGAAAAATGTCTCTTCAAGTCTTTTGCCTATCTTTAAAATTGGGTTGCTTGTCTTTTTAACATTGAGATGTATGATCTCTTTATATATAACATGGAAATCAAATCCTTATCAGATATGTGGGTTCTGAAATTTTTCTCTCTTGAGCAGGCTGCATTTTCAGCTTCTCAACAAAGTCATTCGAAGCACAAAAGTGTTTAATTTTGAGGAGGTCCCATTTATCTATATTTTTCCTTTTGTTGCTTATACTTTGCATGTAAATTTTAAGAAAACACCACCTACCACCAGATCTTGAAGATGTTTCCCTACATTTTGTTCTATGAGTTTTATGATTCTAGATTTTATATTTAGGTCCTTGATCCATTTTGAATTAATTTTTGTATAAGGTGTGAGATAGGAGTCTTCTTTCTTTTTTTAAGATTTGATATGCAGATCTCCCAGAACCATTTGTTGAAGAGACTGTTTTGACTCATCTCTGGGTGGGTATGACAGCCTTGTAAAAAACCACTTAACCATAGATGTATGGGTCTATTTCCAAACTCT
>JAQZBX010001699.1:17751-79754 GCA_029593785.1 Cabassous unicinctus | reverse complement strand
TCCAGACCAAATATTTCCTGATCAAATATTGACAAAATATTGACAATGGAAACCAAATATGCACAGCTCAGAATCTACCAGTTTACTGGAAGCTAGAACTATCCATGCTCCTTTATCCTACTCCTGACATGGCTGAAATACCCATGGATTCCACTTACTTAGCAAGAAACAATCCAGTATTGTGTTGAAAACACAGGTCTGCCACTTACTTGTGGCTTCAGGCTAATTATATTTCCACTTTGTGCCTATTCCCCAAATATATACATAAAAAGATGATAACTATAGTACAGTGCCTACCTCACAGAATTCCATGAGCATTAAATGGACATATATCATAAAGCCTTTACCATATGCTGGATAAACGCTTAGTGCCTAATAAATAGTAGTTACTGTATTATTAATATTTTAAACAAGAAAATAGATTAATTCTCCTTTATTAGTGTCCTTTTCACAAAGCTCATTCTTATGAGTCCTAAGTAATAGTCTAAAATAAAATATTTATATATACAATGTTTTAGCTAAATTAAGGATGATGAAATAAGAATGAATGTAGGCAAGATAAAATTTCAGGGAAAAGATTTCCCCCAAAACACCTTTTCATGATATATTTGGTCATTCAGCTTTTAAGAATTCAATTTTTCTATTTTTATGAACAAGACTTTAAAACATTAACAGTTTTCCTTTTGGAAGATTAAGTTGACTCATATTAAACAATTTAAAATTTCCACTACACTATTTAAATTAGTATGTAATAGGATCATCATAATTTTATTACTTTATGACTAAGCCCACATGAACATTTCCAAGAACTCATTTATTAACAGAGCTTGCAACTGTCAAGTATTTTTGAAAGTGCAATCAAAATAAGTGAGAGTCTATTTTTTTATGGCTAGCATAATCCAAATGCAGAAATGTTTTCAAATATCCTCTACATATTCCACAACTTAATGACCAATCTTATCTTCCTTCAGCATTTTTCAAGCACTTACATTTAAAATGAATAGAAGTAATTCTGAAACCATCTTTCAGACAAGCACAATGTATTGTATCACAAATGTATTACAAAAGCTGCAGGAAATACTTATGTAATACATTACTTCAGCAAAACATAAGCCCCTTACCTCTCATGTGTCCTCAAAGCTTTACCTTTGAAAGGTATTGTCAATTTCAAATTAGCAAAATGTGTGAAATCTTTATATTGAGGAAGTGCACCAAATCCAGAAATTATTAAAATTTGATAAAATTAACTACAGCAAAGCTGCATGATAAAGAAAATGAGACACTTTTTCTTATAAATCCATCTATTGGGTGCAGATGACATATCATTGAGTATCTGTTTTAGGGTGCTACTTTCTAATTGGGATAAGGACTTCCATTGCCCTTAAGATACTGATGAATCAAATGATACTATGTGTGACGGTTAGGCTAATGTGTCAACTCGGCCAGGTAATTGTGCCCAGGTGTTTGGTCAAGCAAGCACTGGGTTAATTGTAATACAAGGACATTTATGGACTTTAGTCACCAGCGAGTTTACTGCATAGATAGCTGATTACATCTATATCAATCAGGGAGATTGCCATCAGCAAGGAGTGATGCTTTACCCAATCAGTTGAATGCCTTAAAAGGGGAAATGATTTCAACATTCAGAGAGAATTTCCCAGCTTGTCTTTGCACAGTCAACATCTCCCAGAAACTCATCAAAGACCTGCATTGGACTTTCATCCAAGCCCCTGGTTTGCAGCCTGCCTGCGGAACCTGGACTTGTGCATCCC
Source organism: Cabassous unicinctus (assembly GCA_029593785.1). Classification (NCBI taxonomy): domain Eukaryota; kingdom Metazoa; phylum Chordata; class Mammalia; order Cingulata; family Chlamyphoridae; genus Cabassous; species Cabassous unicinctus. The sequence goes on along the minus strand of JAQZBX010001699.1, from coordinate 77,982 downwards.
CATGGTCACGTGAGAGACTCTTATAAAATCGACAGATATCTCCTGTTGATTCTGTTTCCCTAGAGATCCCTGACTAATACACCATGCCAAATGAAAAATGATAAAAGTGAATTCCTTATCCAGTTATTAAGAGCCTCATATGACACAGGAAATTTTTATTAGAATTAAAACCTCAAGATCATATTTTTCATTTATAGGTATGTGACCGTTTTTGAGGACAATTTAAATTTTACTCCACATATCAGATTAAAAATATGCTGTTTTCTAAGCAAGTATATCATAATTCACCTCTCCTAAGTAAGTTAGAATGGCATATTCATATACTAAACTAAGTGAAGAAGTGAGAAATTTTACCAAAATTTCAGGATTTGGGTTTTCTTCTCTTTTGACCAGTCTCCGCTCATTTCCCAACCATTTTTCTACTTCTTTAAATAAGGTAACGAATTGAAAGTATTCAAGTTGACATCTGACTCCATTTTGAATAGTCCAAAAATGGGTTCCCTGTTATTTTCTCTGTTCACAATCTATTCAATTCCAAGATTGTGATAATGATGTTTTCTCTTATAGATATTGTGCTTCTTAATTAATGTTTGTTACATCTTTGGAGTTCCTTGGATGGCAGATGATATTCTGGTGCCAAGTACATTATTATTTCATGAAAATTAATGTCAAAATGAAACCTAATGTGGAAGGTGATGGCCTAGAAAGTGTTTCTCTTACTAAGTGAACAGGATATATTTGTTTGGCAGCTTTCTGGCTACAGTATGGGCTCAGGTGGCCACTGACAAACTGATAGAAGAGAAATATTTCAACCAGAATAATTTAGATTTTAATTGAATTATTTAAAAATACATAAATTCTGGGCAAGAGAACAAATAGAAATCAATAAGGAAGGAAATAAAGCTTCAAATTAGAGTTCCATCCCCCCACCCCCTAAAAATAAGTTTACTTTAGAAAGGCAGTTAAATGTAATGAAAAGAGTATGAGCTTGGATTCAGGGATGTTGGGCTTGAATACAGGGTCCATCAGAGTTGAAGTTCCATAACACACAGACGAGATGTGTCTTGCTCACTGCTACCGTCTCAGCAAATAGAACAGTAACAAGCAAATATAGGGGCTCAATATCTATTTTTAAATAATTGAGTGCATAACATTGGGCAAGCCATGTAACCTCTGCATCTTAGTTTCATTATCTGCAAACTGGGGATAATGCTAATACTTACTTAAAAGTGTTGTGAAAATCAACTGATAGTGGATGCTAATGCTTTGTAAGTATAATAGGTCATACGTATTTTTAAAAGCATGCTGTTGTTCTAAAGCCTTTTATATAAAATAAAGACTTTTATTTTAAAAATAAATAAGTCTACTAACTTTTGTGAGAACTCTTTTTTTAAACTCCATTGTCAATTCTCTCCTTTTAGTTTTAACTAAGGTCCAGAACAATCCACACCATTTAAACATTAAACACAGATTAATTTATAAAATGTTAGTTATAAAATTGTGAAATCCATTAATATTTATATTAGAAAATACGTAAAATATAACAAAGGATAAAGAATAAATTTTAAAATAAATTTTATCTACTATCTGGAGATAATAATCATTCTCATTTTAAATATATTTCTTTACTGTGGTACACATAAACACACATGCAAACACACCCAAGCACACACACATTGATACATATATACACAAAAATATACATGCTGCATTTTCATATAGTGAATGATTTAATATTCTTCAAAACATTATTTTGAAAGTATACTGCAAAGTATAATTTGTGTCACAATTTATTTAAACAAAATTAATTTAGGTCTCCAATATTCTATTAAAATAAACAATAATGTGATAAAAATCTATGCGTGAAAACTTGGCAATCGTACCTTTTTATTTCCTTAACATATATCCCTTGATGTTTGTATTAGTCAGACAAAGGGATGCTGATGCAAAATACCAGAAATCTGTTGGCTTTTGTAAAGCATATTTATTTGGTGTAGAAGCTTACAGTTACCAGGTAACTCCTTTTTCTGCAGTGTAGTTTCTCTGTGAGTCCCCACCCACCACTCAACATCCTACTGATGTGGCCCAATCAAAGCCTTAATCATTATTTAATCATGTAAAAGTAAAACCTCTGAATCCAATACATTCTAATACACCCAGAGGAAAAGACCACTTTACAAACATAATCCAATATTTCTTTTTGGAATTCATCAATAATATCAAACTGCTATAACGTGTAGTTATATTTATAAGAGTATTAGTGTTTTAAGGCTGGATACAACATATAATATAGCCCTCAAGAATGTACCTATTGCACAGACCACCAGCAGTTCATTTGTACATATGTTTATTGCTCATTTATATTTCATCTTTTTTTAATGTGTACATAGTCTTTGTCTACTTTTTAATGTTGTGCTTAATGGTTTTCTTTCAATTTATAATCAGTTATATGTAATGCAAAGAAAAAGCTTTCTGTATAATAAAACTATGAATTATATTTTCCCATTTGAAACCATGCTGCTTAGGCAGGAACATGCCTTGTGTGTTGTAGGGATAGGAAAGTGGCTATGTGAGTGGTGTGGAATGAAACGGATACTATTAAGAGATGATATCTGAAGTGAGGGATTGAGGGTATAATGGGTCTTGTAAAACAATTTAAGATTATTAGATTATTTTGGAGTAAAATGGGGAGCTGTGGCAGGTTTTGAGGAGAGGAGTCACATGGCCAAACGTAGCTTTTTAAAGGATTATTCTGGCTGCAGTTGAGAAAGACTGTATTGCAGAAATCAGAGGAGAAATGATTAGGAGAGTAGCAGTGTTGGTGGTGAGAAGTGATCAGAACCTAGATATGTTTTGAAAGTATCCCTAATACTATGGCCTGTTAGATATTCACTTTGATATGACTAGTTGGTGATTATGGATACAAGTCTGGAATTCAGGAGAAAGCTCTGAGTTGGAAATGAAACTCTCAGAATTGTTGGCCCAGAAATGGTATTTAAAACTCTGGAACTGAATGAGGTCTCAAAAAGGAAATAGGAGGGGAGGAAACATGCACTGAGCTCAGGTATTTCAACACTGATAAATAAGAGAGAAGAGAAACCAGCAGAGGAAGACGTAAGAGAGGAAAGGGGGAACCCCAAAAGATTGGTGAATTTAAATGAAGGAGAAATGGTGATCTACAAAGACAAATGCTATTGAGAAGCCAAGTAAGAAGAGAACTGAGAAGTAACTACTAAATTTAAGGATATGGAAGTCACCTAAATAGTGCCTGTGGGCAAAGCATGATTGGATTGGGTTTATGAGAGAATTGGAGGAGAGGAGATGAGAACAGAAAAGTCATTCAAGGATTGTTGCTGAAAAACTGGAGCAAAACAATAGATAAATAGCAAGCAGGGAAAGTGGGTTAAAAGAAACTGTATTCTACTTTATATTTAGGAGAGAATGTAGCATACTTGTAAGCTACTGAGAATGATTCCATAAAGAACAAAAATTTGAATATTTCGAAGAAAATAAGAAGTACTAGAGTAATTTTTTTAGTAGAATAAGGGGATGAAATTTAGTGCATAAGTGGAGCAAAAACAATTTATCTTCGACGCATGAAGTCAGGTGCAAATGCTGTAGGAATGTAGAGGTGGTGATGGGAGTCTATGAAGTTGTGTTCTCACAGTCTCTGATCTTTATTACACCTTGCACATTTTTTTTTCTTAATTAGACATTTTTTTTTATATGGTCAGCGTCACCAATCTTTTCCAATATGCTTTGTAAATTTTATATCTTTTATTAAAAAGCCCTCCCTTACCTGATGCAATTAAACTACTTCCTTATATTTCATTCCATAAATTTAATCCTTTAATCTACCTGAATTGCACTATTTGGGAATTTGTAAGAAAAGGATGTAATTTTATTTTTTTCCCACATACTACTACGAATTTTCAGCACTATTTATTGATTACAGACTGATTCATAATGTCATGAACGTTTTTCATCAGGTTTTAATGTTGCGGTGATCTGTTTCTCTGCTTTCTAAAGGTTTCTTTCCCTCAATTTCTATGTCACTACTTCACTGTCTTTTTTAGCTTTATATTTATAATAAATGCAAATTTTTAATGACATGTTTTGCCTTACACTGTTCTTACTTTTCACATTTGCCATGGATAATTTAGAGCCGTAAAAAATATATATAAAATACAGAAGAAGTTAGTATTTTTATTTGAAGTTCAAAAATTAAGCACATTTTGGCAATAATTAATATCTTAAGAATTTTTCTTCTTAATAATGAATTTTAATACACTTTTCCGTTTATTTTGGTTTAATTTTTGTTTTTATAAAATTGTTACTTTTTTGTTTTTTACAGAATTGTTACTTTTTTCACAAATTGTTACTTTTAAATATGAAATCATCTGTGTTGATACTATAAATAGTATAGTTTAAAAATTATTTTAAATATCTCATTAAATGTCCTTAACTTGGAAGTGTACGTTCAAGAAATATCTATATTTTTACTGCCTTTAAAGAAACTATTTCATCTCCTCTTTTTACCCCTGAATGACTTGTAAAACAAAAGCTATAACTTTCACAACACTTGCTGTTACAGAAACAAATTTTATTTCAGCAATTATAACTCACTTTCAGGTATTAATATGATGAGCCCTGTTGAAGATGGAGAGGCATTTGATTCCTCTAGGTTCTTGGCTATGATGCATAAAATAATTTATGAACACACCAGTTTAGTTAGGCCAGCAAAAAGAATTTATTTGGGAAACGGGGCAAAGAACAGAGCTTGCTGAGAAATGGGAGAGAAAGATGGAAATACACACCAAGATTTGGTGCGGGACCCGCTAGGCAGAGAAAGCGGGCTCTGCCTCGTGTGATTACATTTTAAACTGTTAATTATTCCACCCCTTTGCTAATGATAAGGGGATGGGCCCCAGAGGTTATTGGTTACACCACCTATGGTGAGCGCCAATGATGAAGCCTTTTTGGAATATCCAGGGCCAAGGGGAGGTCCCAGAAAGAGAACCTGGGACCTCAAGTTTAAACTCAAGGTCCCAGCAAGATCTTGCAACCATGTTGTCTGCTGGCCATGCAGTCTGCCAGCCATGTGGTCTGTCAGCCTTGTTGTGGGTTGTCTTCTCCTCCATTACCCTGTACTACAATGCCTCACTGTCCAGACCAGTTTAAAGTTTAAATCGCACATGTGGTTCATAGATTTTGCCCTTTTTCTAGATAAGGTCTGATTCATAACTTCGGGACCTGGAGTAGGAAATAATTCTTTTCCTGTTTCTTTTTAGTTCATTATTTTCCCAATCTCTCTGCAATATCTGCATCTCCCTTCCTTTTCCAATGTCTTTGTAGGTATGCATTACATAGTGTCCTATGTCTTGGCACCTTAGCCAAGATTTAGGAAAAAAATGAAAATTGATTTGTATAAATTGATATATATATATATATTTATTTTAATCCAGGAAATATGGAACTTTTTAATTAGAATAATTTGTTACAAAGTCTCTTTTTAGGCTTTGAAGGTAAGCAGTTATCTTGGCAACAAACGATGACAGCTTTCCTTATTTCTAAATAATACATCTTGGGGGACGGATGTGGCTCAAATGGTTGGGCATCCATCTGCCATATGGAGGGACCTGGGTTCACTCCCCGGGACCTCCCGGTAAAATAAAAATATATATACAGAAGGCACATGGGCTGCCAGGCTGTGTGTGCCGGTGAGCCGCCAGGCCCCGGGAGCCGCCAGGCCCCGGGAGCCGCCAGGCTGTATGTGCCGGGGAGCCGCCAGGCTATGTGTGCCGGTGAGCCGCCAGGCTCTGGGTGCCGGTGAGCCGCAGAGCCGCCATGCAGCAAGATGATGACGTAAAAGGAGAGAGACAAGAGACGATGCTCCGAAAAGCTCTGAAAACCAGGAGCCGAGGTGGCGCAGATGCCAGAACATCTCTCTCCTACATTGGAGGTCTCCAGGATCGAATCCTGGTGAAGACTGGAGGAGGAGGATGAGAAGAGATGAAACAGACACAGAGAATTGCCCAGCGAGTGGACACACACACACACAAACAGCAAAATGAGGAAGGGGGCATTTAAAATGGATCAAGTAAATATACAAATCTTTAAAAAAATAAATAAATAAATAAAATGAATAAATAATACATCTTTTATTTCCTTGTTGTTGTTTACTTTTTTACTTTCTTGGATCACTGGGACCTCACATGCAATACTCAACAAAAGCCATGGTGGAAGGCATTCTTTTATTTTTTTTCTTGCCTTTCAAGATGCTACTAATATTTCACTTTAAATATGAAATCTGCTGTAGGTTTTGGTGAGGATATTATTTGTCAAATAAAGGTAATAACTTTACATTCTTATTTGCTAAAAACTTTTGTCTAAGTATTGAATTTCATAAAGGATTCTCCCCATTATCATGGGGTTGAAAATATAAAACTCTTAAATTTAATATAGTTGGAATTAGCATTGTTTTTGTTCTGTATGTTTTTTTGCCACTTAGTTATTTGTGCATTTACCATCCTAAGATGAGGTAAAAATTCACCTACATTTTCTTCTAATACTATTAAGATGTTATCTTTTACATTTGAATATTTAATTCCTCTGGAATTTATATTGGTGAGTACTGCATGATAGAGATCTAGTACTTCTCCTGATCTGTGAAGTCATTAGAATTGCATATAACATTTGTGATTTGCTAGGATTTGTTTCTCAGCACTATTCTTTACAATATTATGTTGGCTATTTTGGACTCTGGAGCCAGAATCCTAGGTTCAAAAGCCAGCATCTCTACTTTGGCTCTATGTCCTTGATTGATATTTAAACATTTAGTGCTTAGTTTATTCATCTGTAAATAGAGATGTAAAATTGTTCTGAATTCTGAAGATGCCATTCTCCCCACCCCACCAAGTTGTTTCCCATCCTTTGTATATTTAATCAAACACTAATTTAGGTACTGCTGTGAAGGGACATTGTGGATGGAATTAAGGTTACTAATCAATTGACATTAAGCTAAAGGATTATCCTGGATTATTGAGATGGCCCCAATGTAATCATTTGAGCCCATAGAAGCAGAAGAATAAAGCAGAAAAAGACAGAAGAGTCAGTTGGAGGAAGTTGTTGAAAGAAGAAAGCAGAAGAGAGATGCAGCAGAAAGGAAAGTCACAGGGATTCCATATATTAGAAGGACTCAACCCTCCATTACTGGTTTTGAAGATGAAGAAATAAGCCCCATGTCAAGGAATGCACATGGTCTCTAGAAGCTGAGAATCATGCGTGGTTAACAGCCAGCAAGGAAATAGGGACCTCAGGCCTACAGACTCAAGGAACTGAATTCAACCAACAGCCTGAATAAGTTTGGAAATGTGTTTTTCTCCATTGCATCCAGTAAAAAAAACAGCCCTGCAACACCTTGATGTTAGCCTGTCAAAAATGATGTTACACATCTAACCTACAGAAACTCTGAGATAGTAAATTTGTGTTCTTTTAAGCCGCTGACTTTGTGATAATTTGTCATGGCAACAAAAAGAAAGTGCATACATCAAAGGATCATTACGTAGATTAAATTAGTTCATTTGTACCTAGCCAGTATTAAGTACTAAATAAAACCAAACTGTTGTTATTTCACCAGATTCAGATCCTTTTATAAATTTTAAATAATATTAATGTCTGCTATAAAATGTCTTCTCATGTTATCTTCTTTTTAAATATGTTCTTGAATATTCTCATTCATTTGTCCTACTTCATTGTCAAATTTAAGAAATAGACAACTGGAAATTTTGTTGAAAATACTTTAAAATGTATATATTTGATCCTACTTTCCCAATTTATTTATAAAATCATAGCTTTAGGAATCAGAATTTTACTATTGAATATTTTTATTATGTTTTTGCTCTTTCAACATTTTTTTTTATGTTTTTATTCCTTTTATACATATGTTTACATTACCTTTGTTTATTTCAACTTTCCCTCATTCTTTGCTTTCATTTTCCAGGATACATATGATTCTTTCGTTGCACCTTATTTTCTATCTTCTGTGTTTGTTATATTATTGTTTCTAAATTAACTTTAGGAAGCGGGTGTGGCTCAATCGATAGAGCTCCCGTTTACCATATGGGAGTCCCCGGGTTCGCTTCCCGGGGCCTCCTTGTGAGGGCAGGCCGGCCCGCACGGCGCGGTGGGCTGATGCAGTAAGACCTCACAGCAAGGGGGAGATAAGCAGACACAGAAAAAACACACAGCAAATGGACACAGCAAGCACAAGCAGCAAAGGGGGGATAAATAAATAAATAAATAAATAAATAATAAAATAAAATAAATTAACTTTACTCCATATTGATTATACTGATTTCTCCCATTCTTATTCTTTCTTTTTGTTCTCTGGATTATAAGGAACTTTCTTACAGGTTTCATCTATATCACTAATTATATTTTATATAATGTTCATTCAAAAATTAAGCTTTAGGAACTTTTTATTTCCCTTATATTTTTGTTTACCAATTATGTCTCTCTCCTTCTCCCACTTCCTCGTTCCCTCTCTCTTCAGTGCTTCATTTTTACCATGTACCTTTTCATTTAATCTATTGTGCTATTATCTCACCTTTCATCTACTTTTTATGCTCTGTATTTTTCTTGAATTTTTGACAATACATAATTATAATTTTCTTATTTATCTTCATTGTTATTTCATAATTTTTGTTGCATTTTTCATTAGATTTATTACAAAATTGTTCTTTTTTTTCATAATCCTTTAATGGAGAAAGGTCTGACTTGTCTTATGTTTTGAAATAAACAGAGTATATAAAATTTTTCTGCTCTCTTAATTGAAACAGAAATTAATCTAGATTGTAAAATATGTGTCCAACTCTCTGTTTTTAAAGCTCATTTGTTTTACATGAGACTGCTGAAATTAAAGGGGTTTACTTTTTTCCATGAGAGAGATACATTAGGGAAATATCTGAGAGAGAATACAGTCCTTTCTTGTTCAGAAATAGCAAATGAGCTACTGCAACTTCTAACATGCCACTATTTCAGCTGTTTCCATCTCTGTCCTTCCCTACCATGAACTTTACTTCTTAGACAGTAACAGGTTTCTGGATGTCCACATCAGGTCTGGCAATGGGAATGAATGAGAATGGGAGCATTTATTGTAGTCAAAAGGTATGAAACATTATTGAAAAAAATCATTAGCTGCTCCTGTAAGATGTGTGCAGGTATGTTTTGGGTGGAGAAAGGAATAGATCTTTCCTCTTTCTAGTCTGGGAAGATGTGTTTTTTTGGGGGGATTGGATGGAAATCTTCCATCATTTTCTCAACATCTTTTATTTTATGATTTGGGGTCCTATCTATGCTATGGTTGGTGCTAGTTACAGGGACCGGTAAATTATTGGCCAATGATCATAATTTTCAGTTGTTTTATAACTTTCAATTGGAAGTCAATAGCCCTACCTAGCAGGGATTATCTCAAATTGTAATAGAGTTTCTTTATTTCTTGCTATATATTTCATCAAACAAATAGGTAACAGAAAATGATCTAATATTTTGGCAATAGATTTGCTGTCAGCCTTTACTTTGGGGGCTGAAATTTTCTGTACCGTTTTGTATTTTCCCAGGTATTTTAATTGTGTGTGCATGAGAGAGAGAGAGAGAGAGAGAGAGAGAGAGAGAGATGTAAGAGAGAGAGAACTGGGCAAGGCTTTATCTAGTGACACTTCAAATTCTGATTTTCACATATTCACTTATCACGGTCATCAATTAAATCAAATAATCCTTTCATGTGTTTTCAAATTATTGGTCACATGGAGAAGATACTTTTGAAAAATTGTGTTCAGACATACCTTTGAGGGGAAAAATTCTTTACAGTTATGTTCAGTAATAAACCAATATAACCTGATAGATAATAATGCAGATATCGACAAGCTGTGTCTTATTTTGGTGATGTTTTCCCAGTGCAATGCAATTACATCAAGAGAATTTTATATGTAGGCAGATGAAAAGACTACATGTTATTAACCTGCTTTTGAACAATTGACACCTAAAAATATCAAGTGTTTTAACCTATTTTCAGCAAGTTGCAAAGATATTCCACACCCAACTTTTCAGTTCCTATTGTTTTTCTATCCAGTTATTTTGAAAATAATTAGCTCTCATATACCCTTTCATCTGTTTTAAAGCTCAAGGAAGGCCTTTAAAACAAGCAGACTAGGCAGAATAAAATATTTCAAAAGGCAACTGAAGCACAATTTGAAACTGTGTTACAGAGCTGGGAGCAGCTGAAAAGGAGAAAGTGTTTTCAGAGGTACAGACCACTGCCTGGAATGGAGAGCAACTTCTCCAGGGACTGCTTTGGATGAACCACAGGTCTAAGAAGGAGAGTTGAAAAAAATAGTAATTCATGCTTTAAATCACAGCTTTGGATTCGAGTCAAAGAAGTGTCTGTCTTTAGCACACTGCTGCAGGCGTTTGGCATTAGCTTGGTAGGTTTCTACCTCTTATTCTAAGAGAGATTTATTTTTTACCTAGTTACACTTCTGTCTCAGCCCTGTTCTCTCTAAAACCAAAAACAGAGGAGCAGCAACAGAAAACTCTACCAGGGCTGTTGTTTGGAGAACCCATTCAATGCATTTACCTCCCCATTTTTTCAGTTCTCATACACAGTCTAAATCACAGCCATGATTGAAATTTCAAATATGGACATGTTAACTTTATAAAGAATATGGAAAATCTGCAAAAGGGGGCAACAGATTGACTAAAGCAGATTTTCTCATGCCCATAGGGAATGCTCATTTTATCTATTGATAAGCAACAAACTACTGAATACTGCTTAGCTTAAAACAACAATTTTACTGTCTTTCACTGTTTTATAAATCATAAATTTGGGCAAAGATCATTTGGAGATTATTCTGTTCAATGTGGTATCAATTGTGGTCACTGAGTAGTGTAAAGCTGGTTCCTGCATTGATCTGGATGGTTCAAAATGGCTTCACTCATGGCTGGCCCCTGGGGTGGGCAGGGCTGAATGTTAGGCTCAGCTGGACCCCTCCTCTTCTCCATGCAGTTTTAAGGACTTTGCAGATGATCTCATAAGCAGGGTAGTTAGATGGCTTCCATGGTGACTTGGGGGTCCAAGACAGTCTTCTTAGAGTCCAAGTTCTGTTTTCTATTGGCCAAAGCAGTCTTAGGCCAGCCCAGATTCAAGGGGAGGGAGAATATGCTCCACCTCTCAATGGGAGAAGAATTAAAGGATTTTTGTCAATGTATTCTCCACCTCACAACATCACATAATTTCAGTGCTTCATTACAGATTGAGAACAATTTACTGTCCTTCAATTTAGTTTCTGTATGTGCATTCAGCTCAGTTGTACTTAGTGCAATGCTACCTATGTTTACAATAACTGGATTTTTTGTTGTTGTTTATTCACGACCTTCTTGGTACTTGACACAGTTCTAGGGACTATACACTTATGAAACACATGTTAAATGAAAGAATATATATATATATAATTAAACCCAAACATTTGATTAGAGATAATGGATGGATCACACACACTAGCTTTCTCATTGCGTTAAATACATCATTTTATATCAGTGTTGTAGATATTATCTAAATAAAAGGTGAAAACGATATTAAAATAATTAGATATTTGGAAATGGATACTGACTACTTTCAAACTTGGTTGAGATTATTTCTTAAACAGGAATTTAAGTATCATCATAGTCCCAATGAATATCACACATATTTAGAATTAGTCATTTTCTTCACAATGCACTCATTCAGATATTCATCACAATACTAATGAAATAAACAAGCCACCTTTGCCCTACAGCATTACACTACCCATCCATATAGCATAACTTCTGACTTGCTCCCAGGCCTCTACTTTAAGAAACTAGAGTGAGAATGCCATCATAAGGAAAGCTGTTCTTAGAATCTGAAATCATGAAAATAAAATCCATGTGCTCACTAAAGTCATCCTCAGTTGAACGCAAGGAAGAAGGAAGAATACCTAAGTGTGAGTGTAGATTGTGAAATTCAAGACCATCCTTAATTATACATTATTTCTCTATTATAATGTATCATATAATGCAACTATCTAGAGATAAATTTTATGAAATCACATCAGGTTTGTGCAAATCTAAAAATGCAGCTTATTTGTAAAACTACATGACTGCCTAATAGAAAAGATTCCTGAAAAGTAGTTACCATATTCAAATGATCATAATTTTAGTTTGCTTTAAGTTTGTTTCCGGAAGCACCTTATAATTTTTTTATATAAATATTTTAAATATCCATTATTTGAAATTACCAAATTATGACAGCATTATTTAAAATTTATCACATTCATTAATACTTAACTAAAGCCTCTACTATTTTGTAATTATTTGGTAATTTGGAATTTTCCTTGGAATGCCTGAAGCTTTACTAGTGCTACAGGATTAGATGCCTCATCAGTGGTTTGAACAAGGGCATCTTTGTTCAATTAAAGTAATTCCTGGGGTGGGAGGAGGTCTCTACATCATTATTTACTTACAATCTTCTGACTTTTCAATATTGTTTTCCTGATTCATGGAAAAACAATCAAAATATTATAACTAATAATGTGTACATTTCATAAATTAATTGTCCCCTAAATTCCCTGGTACTAGTATGCAAGAAATAACCTTCACCTAGGAAATTTTAGAAACCATGGGTTTGGGACATGATTATTAATTCTAAAAGAGATTGAATATCACTATATTCTAAACTTCATTTAAACAGACTTTATTGCAGAACATTCTCAGTTAATTTTTTGAATAATCAAAGTTCCTCTTATTGTCTTTAAATGATTCAATTCTATGCAACTAATTTAGTTTCAAAATTTAAACATCTGTCAGAGAAAAGGTATGCAAAGAGTGCTTGATAACAAATAACATGGAAACTAAAATTCTCATTATTTATAATAATAATATCAAGACATTTAAATTAATGCTTAATATAAGTCCTTGCATATTCACTTCAGACAGGATGTCAGGTTTGTAGTCATTCATTCCACAATATTCATTTAATGCATATTACATGTACATGCTGTTTTGGGCTGGGATTCAACGGTAAGTAAATTCATATGCGCTGTACACACAGTTTATGAGAATTTCCCTAGAGAAAAAGAATTTCATTGCAATTCAAATTAGAGTATACTATTCTGCAATATGAAATTTTTCTAAAATATGCTAAGAATGTGTGCACGTTAAATCAAGAATCAAAAGAAAGAAATAAGAAAATACATCATTTCTCTCATACTCAGAAAAAAATTACCATTTAATCCAACATCTCATATAATTCACTAATCATTCTAAATTATTCTTTACACATAAAACTTCAACTGTTTAATTCAAGAGGCAATCCATTCCATTGTTTACAAGATCCTTCAGGGCAAAATACTTACAATGAACTAAAACCAGCTGCTCATCACTCCTAGTTGTTTTGAGGAAAAATATAGATAATTTTACTATCTACATCCTTTAGTTATATAATTTAATTATTTGCTCTTTTTGTTTAAAATAGAGACAAAGGTGAGGATTTTGTTTCACTGACTACTATTTTCCAAGCCTTTAGAAAGAGATTCTTCCAAATAATAGGTGCTCCATAAATATTGGATAAGTGGATGAACAAATGCAGTATAATAGATACGGAGTTAGAGTGTGGCAGATGCTTACCGGGCCAGTACATTTGCCCTGGGCCACCTGAATTTACCTTTAGCTTCAAAATGTCCAACACACTGAGAGCTTCTAACCTCAAGCCCCTGCATCTGTCTCTTTTCTCTGCTGGAGGGCTTTCTCCAGTACCAAAGTTGTTTATTCCCTACCAGCAGCAGATGCATCCCTTTATTCTGGTGTAGTTACCACTCCTGGGAGCAACTCTCAACCAATTGTAGATTGTTAGTAGATAAGTGCTACAGCCTACCTGCCCTCTAGTTAGTCAAACCCAATTCTGGGATATGTTTGTGATGTTTCTCAGAGAATCCCCAAGCTCCAGAAAAATTGAACCTCAATTGCCATGAGGAATAACTGGCATATTAATACATTCTTTATAGATTTCTCTTTGTCCCACATTCCCCACTTCATCACCTGTACTTCCTGGGATCACCTGCCAAGTAAACTAGTGCGTCCAAGTCATTTTCTCAGTAAGTACACTTGAGAGAGCCAAAACTATAATTGCAATTCATAAGAATTAATTTTGTTCATTTTGTTATATGTCTGAATTAGAAAAAAATTGGAGACTTCAAAATTATACATTAAAGTAACTTTGTCAATATTTTTAAATAAAATAGAGAGTTCAAATATATCTCAAATAAGTTTTTTACAGAAATTTGCATTTGGCCTTATTGTTTATGTCAGTGTGTATCACCTTGCTACTCTAAAATGCCATTCTGGGATTAAACTGGAGAATAGAAATCTTCCAATGCATAACATCTATGCATTGGATAGATCATATTTATCCAATCATATCATATCATATAATATTTAACAATTATCTTCCCTGGGGCTTAAATAATCACTATTATTTAGGCAAATGATACGTTATTTTATTACCTTTCAAGACAAATAGTTAAAACATAGAATAGTGACGTCTCTAATTGTGTATATTTCTTAACCACAAGAACTTTCAGACTGATTATAAATGTTTTCAAATATTATTCATAATGTCATTTGTTTTCCAGTGAATTTTCAACTACATTCTATTTTAAGGCCCTCTTCTTGAAAAGATAAACTTTAAAAAAGAACATGAAAATAATAATATAGAACCCATTTTTATTTTAAATGACACTACAAAACTAAAATGTTTATATATACATACATACATATTATGTACATACATAACATATTTTCATTTTGGGTCTATTTATTTCATGTGATGTTTTGCAAAATAATGCAAAATGTTTTCTATATTTTTCTTTAAAACATGTTATTGGCTAACTCATAGGATGGGAATGTGAAATTTTGTCCTAACTTATTTCTGTGTGTGTGCCATACCCAAATGTAGTATTGCACTTACTATGGTTAGTTGCTAAATCACATGACCGCATTGGAATTAGAGATGACAGATTCATTAATGGTGTTTATGTAAAAACCCTATAATACAGCACTTTAAAGGAAAAAAGTGTATTTCACCTTGTTGTGCTAGTTCTAGGTGAATGGTCCATGTTTACAAGACAACTCTGTTCTACATGGCTATTCAGAAACTCAGGTTTCTTTCATTAGGTTGCAGTCACATCCAAAAAACATTACTATTGTCTCACTGGCCAAAGCTAGATTACTGTGGCTTCTAGCTATTCCATTAGTGGAAAGAGTAAGGATTTATCCAGAAGTAGAACCCATCACTTCTGCTCACATCTCATAAATAATCACTTATATAAACACTGTGAGGGAAGCAGAAAATGGAGTCTAACTAAGGTCCCAGACAGAAGGAGACATTTTGGAAGGCCAATGGTTTATCCCTAAGTAAATGGTTAGGGCTTAGTTGCTAATAGGTATAAATACAACTAATGTAATTTTAAAATTCTTGAGAGTAGCATATGTTTAAATGACAAAATTTATAATGTCTATAGGCAGTTTGAAATTATTTTATGAATCTCAAAAAGAGAAAGATTATGTTATTAAACTAACCTATTCCTGTGACTGTGATACCCTTTGATTGCATTAAGTTCCATTGAGGGCCCTTTGATTAGATTACATGATAAGATTGCATTAGGGCTTTTGATTGGATTATGTCAATGAGGAATGAGCCAGCTTGGGTATCTGCCCTCTGTCTGGGTCTGACATAAATGGAGACACAGAGAGAGACAGACACACACACAGGAAAAGGGAGCTGCTATATTTGATCCTGCCATGTGATAAAAGGACTCCAGTTTTGCCCATAGCTGAGCTTTGAGGAGAGAAACCCCAGAGAGGATCAAAGAGCTGAGGCCCACAGACAGATGAGCCATATGCCTGATAATTTGCAGCTGAACTCGGGAAGAAAGCAGAGTGGCCAAGACTGATACAGGAGACCTGGAAAGAAACAAGGCCTATTCTTGGATGCTCACAGCTGAACACTAGGAGCTGGGCTTAAAGAAATAGTAAGCCTGGAGCGGAAGGCAGAGAACTTGGAAGAGATGTGTAGCCATCTTGATTTGCCACATGGCTGGACAATAGGATCAACAGTAGCTGGCTTTTGTGAGAAAGCACCTCTGCTGCTGCCTTGACTTGGATATTTCAGAACTGTAAGCTTTTACCCCAAATATATTCCCTTCATAAAAGCCAACCCATTTCTGGTACTTTGCATCGGCAGTCATTTGGTAAGACAGTGTCTATCACCATTGTGTCTGCTTAATAAATGTTGTTGATCAGCTCTTTGAATAAGGATTTTAATTTCTAATAAATAAATCAAATGAATTTTTACATACTTTAACAAAATATCAATATAAAACAATTAATAACCTTCTTTTAAAGAAGTTTAGAAACAGCACATCTAATATAAACAATTATTACAGAATCATTCTGATTCATAATATTGTTAGATGTTTGCAAAAGCTGAAATTTAGAAATTGCATTTATTCTCTGGGGATGAAACTACAGGCAGAAGGACACTGAGCATGTAGTCAAAGAAAACTTCATTTTTCAGTGACAAGTGTACATTAGTAACATAACAATCTAGTTTATAGATTTTTATTTCTTTGCTACTATTACCATTTAGAGAGTTGAAAATAGTAAAAATTTTATGTTGCTAACCAACAAGATATATTCTTGAAGAAATTGATTAGCCAAACAATATTGTTAGAAACCCATGATTTGGGCATTGTCCTACTCTTTAAATATTTATCACTATAATTATGATTCTCGTTAATAATAGTCCCCCCAGCCTTTAGTTTCCAAAACATGAAGCTATTTAGATTGTGCTATTATGTGGAGATAAAAACTATATATATTTAAAAGTGATATTCTTTGTCAAGACTATAGCATTCATTTTTATAAAACAGACAAAATGAATAAATTTGATATTGGTTCCATCTAGTTTAGTGGCATATTTTGCAACAGTACTGATTTTTCATATAAAGTAGACTAATGGTAAGGACATGAAAAATGCAAGGGTATTTATCTTGTTTACTCAGTGTGTAGACTGTATTAATTATTCACGGATCTTCCTTTCTTATTTACTTTTACCTTGGTTTAATGTGGGGTGAAAACTCTACTTTTCCACTGACTTTTGCGTTGACCTATGTGGAGCAAGTTGCTACATAGTACATCCTGGGAATACAGGCTTAGGCACAACAAAGACTTTCAGCAAATGACTGCTTTATTACTTACACAGCACAAAGGTCCAAAAGAGCAGGGGAAGAGATCCCATAGTTGCCAGTACTCCAGGGAAGCCAACTGCTCTGGTCAGGGCCAATGGTTGGTGGCTCGATACCCCCAACTTTTTGTGTCAGAGAGGAGGGACACCTGTACTTCCCAAGAGTCAGTATTTATACCATAGAAGGAAGGGGCCCTACCACTAAGCAAAATGCATGTATCAAGCTACCTTTGTGCAGAGTTCCAACTGTGGTAAGCAACTGGGGCTGCTTTTTCCTGGTTTGAGGTTACAGGTATGGTCAGGCCTTTCTATTAGTCCTAAAATTACTCCCAGACTGAGGAAGGGAAACATTAAAACATCTGCACACAACAAAAGGGAATGAGTTAGGTAAGGGCTGGGAGAGGGCCGCTGAGTGTGTCTGTGACTTCCCCAGTAGCCAAATAACTATTCTTGACCAGTAGAATGCAGGAAGAAAGGAATTTGCCAGTACTGAGCCAAAGTTTTCAGAGACATTGTGTGTTTCAAGATACCAGTCTTGTTTTTCTGTCTTCCACCATGAGAGCAACATGTCTCAGATAAAAGATGCTCCTTCATCCTGGTTGCCAAAGTGAGGATACATGTGGAGCAGTCCTGAACCCAATGTGCATCCAGCAAAATTTAGCAGAAATAAGACAAGCATGGATCTGAAGAGCTACAGCAAACCATTAGACATTGAAGCAAGAAATAAATGGAAGTGTTATAAACCACAGAGTTTGAAAATTAAATGTCATGACAAATTATTACAAAACCAATTTAATACAGAAATTGTTACGATGTGGAATGTTATAACAAAACTTAAAGTTTGTGGCACTGCCATTGGAGATACATTATGGTCAGCAATTAGGCTGTTATTATAGACTGAAAAAATTCAATCTTTATTTAATAGTGGAGCAAATTTGACAAATCTGTAAACTGAAATAACTTGGGGTAGAAATGCTTCTAATGAATTCCTGGTGTGAGGGCACAGAAGTCCCTTGAACCAAAGTGCTGTGTGATTATTTCTTTAAGAGGCCTTGCAAGTTTCTGTTCAATTCTCTTGCACTCTTCCCTCTTCACATGGCCCAGAAAGGAGGTGCTCCTTCAGTCTGTGTCCCAGAATGAGGAGTCAGGTGGAACAGACTTAATCCTAACCGTCAGTAGGGAGCCAATTCTGACTGAATCCAGCAGAGCAAATTCAGTAGAGCTAAGTAGAGAAGCAGCCAAAAAGGGAAAGATCTGTGGGTAATTAATAAATGTTAGTTTCTATAATCCATGAAATTTCAGGGTTTTTTGTTATGCAGCACTATCACAACAAAATTTAATGAATATACTCAGGTTTACTTCTATAGCATTATTCACAAAGTCATCACTTTTACTTTATTTTGGCCATTTTTTTCTAACAATTACATCATTCTCTGATATAAAAATAATTGCAAATAATTTTATGTGCTATGCATTTTAAAATAATTAGAAGTATTATTAGATATTAATAATTAGAATAATTTAGAAGTGTTTCATAGAAATAATTGATAGAAAGATAAACTCTGCTTCATAGGTATCCATTATAGTTTCTCTAAAATTTGTTCTTGTAAAACATAATCTCGGCCATCTTCAATCTATGTTATATATCCTTGTGTATTCTAATAGTATGTTTAAATTTTAAATAATTTAGTGGATAATGTTGGGGATTAAATCTTATATTCCATAAAAGACATGTCCAAATATTAATCTGTATTCCTGTGGGTGTGAATCCAATGTATTAGTCAGGGTTCTCCAGGGAAACAGAATCGACAGGAGGTATCTGTAAATAGCATGAGATTTTCTAAAATTCTCTTATGTGACCATGGGGATGCACAAGTCCAAATTCTGCAGCAGGCTGCAAACCAAGGGCTCCGATGAAGGTCCTTGATGAGTTCCCAGGACACGTTGGCTGTCCAAAGTCGAGCTGGAAAATTCTCTCTGAATGCTGAAATCACTTTACATCTACAGTTCTTGGTTAAACTGAAAATTTTTGACAGTGTCACCTTTGACCATAGGAACATAAAGAGTTTACTCTACATTGCTTATTTAAAAGACATACTGCACTACCTTGTAAAGTATCAAAGCACTGCCTCATTCAAACTTGAGCATAAAAATCTAGACCAAACCTCAGAAGATTACTTTCAACTCAAAGCTTATCACTATTCTAGTATATTTGTTGCATAGATAAGGTCATTGTATAATCAGATAATTAAATTTTTGCTTATTTTTTCATAAATATATCAATATTGTCATTAAAATAGCCTCAAAATGACAAAAACCTCATGCTTTTTCTTTTCTATTGATGCTATTATTAAAGGTATTGATGAAATGATTATGTTTATAATCTAAATATTCATTCCTTTAAAATCTTATATTTGTATTTCTGAACTGTAGTTTAGTAGTCATGAATATGGATATCAAAATCTTTTTTAAGTACTAGTACACCTAGTAGATTCATGTGACTGTGATATCATTTGAAATTCATGGAAAGAAAAATAAATGGTAAATTTCAATTGGTAGCTGAGTGATTTTTAAAAAATAATTTCTTCTAAATGATCTGGTATTTGAATTGAGTATAATATTCTCATTAAAATCACACACCAATAATTTACCAAGAGATAATGTTTTAGCTGGCAATGCTTAAAAGAACCTAGACCAATGAATCAGAAAATTATTCACATAATCACTCATCACCTAGAAAAGTTTCCCTCAATAATTTGGGCTCTGCCTAACGTTCAGATTTTGAATTAGTGATTGCCGGGGTTAAACAGGCCCCCAAACCAGCTATAGTCTCAGTATCATCCCAAACAAAATAGAATCTGTATAATATATCACACTTTCCATGATGCATACAAAGGTAAATTTTTCTACAGAAATGAATATAATTATAGTTAATAAATATTCCTATCTAAAGTTGAGACCCTTAAAAATTAGAGTTAGTAATAAAGACAGGAAAATATATTATGATATTTTTGACTCATTCTTATAAAGTGATTCCTAAAATAATTCTATGAATTTTGTCTCCATTCCTTAATTTAAAAGTGTATGCTAATACCTATCTAATTTAGTTATTTTGAGTAAAATGCATTTAACATAGAGTGCTGGCGTACCTTGAAAGTATTTGTGCTCTTCCATTTCCCTTGTAAATCCCCATCACACACCAACACATTGACCATTATTTCCAGAAGTCATTTTTACAAGCAAAAATCGTTTGGTCTACAAATTAAGCCCTGCCTGTGAAAAGAAGGCAAAATATTTAGACACTACTTTATACAAAAGAGACAAATATAATATATATTTATACATATATATGTTGCAACTCTTAACATGCATATTTGTTGCTGTATTCTAAGATAAACCTGTATGTGTATATGTTTGTTTTGCATTTGTGTATTTGTGTATATATGTGTATGTTTATATCAACATGTTCATATTATTGTGAAACCAGAGAAAAACTTGTTTATAATAGCTAATACAGGCTCTGTTGGAATACAGATGATGAAAAATAACAACAGTAATGAGTAATTTTGCTTCAGTTTTGAAAGGACATTCCTTCCCAAATGTAAGTTAATTAAAACGCAGGTTATTAACAGCAGCCATTTATTGGGCAGCAACAGTAAGAATGAACACCCTTTTCTTTCCTTGTCAACTCTGCCATTTTAACTTTGCCAAACATCAGTTTCAGATCTTTCAAATTCAAATAATTATTGTATTGATTTTTCTAAAAATTAAATGCAGTAACCCAAATATGTTTAACTTATGTTAATAAGACATGCTATCATTTAGTAAGTATTCAACCACTATTACTTATTGTTATTATTATTATCATTAAAAGATATATATAGAAAAAACCATGATGTTCATAGAGAATCTGTTTCTAAGTGTTAGCAAAAACTAAGGACACTATTTACCTTACATCAATTCATTAACAGGTTATTCCTTCTTATCTACTAAAATAAAAATATAGAGATCTAATGATTAATTTTCTTACTATATTTGCCTCTAAAATCAATGAATAGTGGAACAATCAGTGCAAGCAGGTAACTTTCCTTGCAAAAAAAAGTGTCCTTCTGGTGGACTATACAGACATCAGTTATTAACACAACAACAACAGCAACAAAATGCAAAATAGTTTACTTTTATCAGGCAAAAATGAAATAAAAATTAGGTTGAAATTATAAGATTCTAATGGAAAAGACAGCTTTTTCCAGATTTGAAAGTAAAGTGCCACTCAATAGATCTATTAGCTTGGATAATATTGACTATCCAAGTTTTTCAATATATTAACATACATATATATTCAGGAAAAAATATATTAGTGCCTTGAAATTAAAGAACAATCTCCTACAGAAGTCAACATTCTGATAAAATGGAAATGATATGACTGTATTTGTCAAGGTATGTAATTCTATGGTGTGGTCACAAATAAACCCCCAAATATCAATCACGAGAAGGATTAGCATTTATTTAAGTTCATGTCACAGTTCCATTTAAATCTCTCAGCTTCTTGAACTCTCTTCTTCCACAGGAGATTTAGGGATTTACCTACTTTGTCTTTGTAATACCGGCAATTTAAATGCAAGCTCTTAAGTCACTGTGGAAAGGAAAGAAAGTCTAGAGTACTGCACAACAGATCCATGACCAGGTCTGGAAAGACGTCACCCCTGCCTGTATCCCTTTCTCTAAAACTCAGACTTATGAATCCAAGATGACTTCAATGTATGTTTGGAATGTGCCTATGAAGAGTACAATGTGAGATCTGGAGAATACCATAGTTGTATCCTTGCCACTGTATGCCCTTTTGGTCACCAAATATCTGTTTCTTTCTTCTTTACAGAAAACATACTCCACCCTCTTACCAATTAGCACAACACAAAATCTTATCTGATCGCTGCATCCAGGACAGTTTCCAAGATCTCTGTTTAGTGTAAAGTCTTCTCCACTAGATCTAAGTGTGATTCCTATTAGAGACAGTCCAAATACAGGATTGACAGTATTTCTGTACCCCTGTCTACACATAGACCTCAGACAACGGCAGGACTGGGACAGAATAATAAGGATAATTCTCATTCAGAAAGGAAAAGAATGATTATTGCATAGGAGTCATCGATCCTTTGGAAATTCTGCAATAACAGTGGACAGGCACTGGCAAACCTCTTTACTCTGTGAATGGGGTTCTTTATCATTTAGGCCTGAATCTATTCTCTGAGAGGAACTCACCTGTCCATTATTTTCCATGGCCCATGGCTCCACCCTCTGGGAGACTTCTTGTCCATTATTCTCCCTGGCCAAATATAAGTAAGTATCATAGAGTACACATTCATTGTGACTTGTACTGCCTTGAAACCTACTGCTGATAGAAAACTAGTGGACTAATGATTCCAAAAGTCAAAGGAGCTTTCAGTCCAGCCTCATGGTTTCTTTAGTAATACAATTCCCTCAAAAATTTAGTAGATTTCTCTTCTATATACTTCTAGTCATTACATTAGCCAGTAGCCATACCTAATTTGTATTTTTTTTCTGCCACTTTGCTCCTATGTACCTCTCTCTCTTTCAACATATAATGTTGGCTATATATAGATGAAAGGCCACATCTTCCATCTTATCTTTGCATTCAATTGCTTTATTGAACTGAGAGATTTTTACCAGAACTTTGTTTCTCACATCCATTGTTTAGAAATGGAAGAAGCTTTTCAACCCCAAAAGAACCTGAATTTCAATTGCTTTTAATCTCTCAACTCTGGCACAAACTACCCAATGTGTTTTATGTCAACCTCTCAAAATATGTTTTCTAAATGCAGCCCATAGGATCCAACAAATGGTATCAGGTTTTGTATTTTAAGTGTGTTTTCTAGTCTCTTCCTTTACAGTGGTGAATGTAGCAAGTACATAGTTTTCTGCCATGATGTCAAGTGACTATTTAGAAAATAGTTTACTGTTACAATTTTGGATTCACTTGTTTTATAAAATCCCAAATGTCAGTTTTCTCACTAAACCATGTCACATATTTTTGGCTTTTACCAAGGCAGCACTCCACTTCAAACAGAAAATTTTTATATTAGTTAAAACACGTGTTTTAACAAATACTGAAATCTCACTAGCCAAATACAATAAACACTTTTTTTTTTAAAGTTTCATGTCATGTCATAGTCAAACGAGGGTTAGGCAGCTCCTTTTAGTGGCTCACCTCCAAGCCTTGACCCAGAGGTTCAGATTCCTTCCACATTGGATTGCTGCCATCTCTGAAAAATAAAATTAGGCTTGCTGAACACATAGTTTTGTCTCTGCCATGTTCATATAAGGGTACCATGAAGATTTTCATAATGCATATAATGCACATGATACAGTGAATATAGCATAGCAAACATTAAGTTTTAGCTATTTTTCTTGTTTTACTAATCATTGTTTTTTAATATTTGATGCATGAGCCGCATTGGGAAATTGTTTTTGTTATTTCATCTAAAGAGAGCTCTTAATTCATCTTTATGGAAATCAATGTATTTTGAAGTATACTCATCATATTTTCTCTCCAAACTACTTGATTTTTCATATACACTATTCTCTTGCTTTTTAGACTCAAAAGCTAAATAATCTTTCATGTTTCTGTATCTCATGCCTTCAGGAGCCAATCAGTTGCCAAACACTATTACATTAATTCATTACTATTACATTAATTCATTACTTTGTTTCCAGCTTCCTTATTAATTCTTGCCTGAATAATTGCAATAACATCCCACTCTGTCTCTATATTTTACCCTCTCTTTATGCAACCAATTCAATTCCCTACTGACAGATTAATTTTCCAAAGAAGAGCTCTGATCATGTCACCACCTTGTCCAAAAACATTTTGGTTTCCCACTGTCTGCTAACTTTCACTCCATAGTCAAATATTCAAGGTAATCCATGAAATTGTGCCAATCTCCTAAATTTTCTTTCCATCACTTTGCAGGTGTGATGTATTGATAAAGAGTAATTCCTTAACTTGTCCAAATTTTTTATCTTTTTTCCTTTGCTTCTGTAGTTCTCTCAACATGCCATGTTCTGTCATTTTGTCCCACAATCATTTCGGACCTACCTTTCAAGTTCCTTCCAGGAAGATCAATATTTACAGAAGTACTATTTTGTATCAGGGCTTATTAGTGTGGATCTACTGCTTTTCTGTGAAGGTTGTGATGACCCAAGATGTAATGAGATGGTTCACATGGTTCTTCAATCAAATTAATGATTCCTTCATGTCAGAAATGGCTGCAAGGGGCATCCCAGGAAAGGTGTCTCAAGATTAATGTATCAAAATATAAGTACTTTTGGGAAGCGGGTGTGGCTCAATCGATAGAGCTCCCATTTACCATATGGGAGGCCCCGGGTTCGCTTCCTGGGGCCTCCTTGTGAAGGCAGGCCGGCCGCGCGGTGCAGTGGGCTGATGCAGCAAGACCTCACAGCAAGGGGGAGATAAGCAGACACAGAAAAAACACAGCAAATGGACACAGCAAACACAAGCAGCAAGGGGGGGATAAATAAATAAATAAATAAATCTTAAAAAAAGAAATATATATATATATATATAAGTACTTTTTAATAGTGGCCATAATATTTATTATAGTTATTTCTTCTTGGTGAATTGCACCTTTTATTAATATACAATGACCTTCTTCATCCCTTGTAACACTTTTGCATTTAAAATCTATGTAGTCTGATATTAGTACCACTACTCTAGCTCTTCTTTGGTTACTATTTGTGTGGAATATCTTTTTCCAACCTTTCAATTTCAACCTGGTTGTGTGCTTACTGAGTGAGTCTCTTGTAGACAGTATATTAGATGGCTTATATTTTTTTATCCATTCTATCAGTCTATGCCTTTTGATTGGGGAGTTCAAGCCATTAACAATCAATGTTATTACTCTAAAGGCATTACTTACTTCATCCATTTTATCCTTTGGCTTTCCATTGTCATATCTTAATATTGTCTGCTTTTTTACCCTTTAATTTACCCTTCCTAATAATCTTCATTTCTACACTCTTCTCCAAGTCTCTTGTCCTTGTTTTTTCCTTTCAGGCTGCAGCACTCCTTTTAGTATTTCTTGTAATTCTGGTGTTTGGGTAACATACTTTCTCAGGTTTTGTTTGTCTGTGAAAATTTTAAACTCACCCTCATTTTGAATGACAGTTTTGCCAGATACAGAATTCTTGGCTGGCAGATTTTCTCTTTCAGTACCTTAAATACATCATTCTATTTTCTTCTTGCCTCCATGGTTTCTGATGAAAGGGCAATACTTAATCTTACTGAGGTTCCCTTGTACGTAATGATTTGCTTTTCTCTTGCTGCTTTCAAATCTTCTCTTTATCTCTGATATTTGTCATTCTGAATAGTAGGTGTGTCTCAGAGTAGGCCTATTAAGATTTATTCTGTTTGGGTATGTTGTCCTTCTTGGATATTGATGTTTATGTCATTCATAAAGGTTGGAAGTGTTCAGTCATTATTTCCTCAAATACTCTTTCTGCTCTTTTTCACTCTCTTCTCCTTCTGGGACACTAATAATGCATATGTTTTTGCGTTTCAAGTTGTCATTCAATCCCCTGAGATCCTGTTCCATTTTTTCCATTCTTTTCTCTTTCTGTTCTTCTGTCTTTTCCAGCTCAGATTTTCTGTGCTTGAAATCACTAATTCTGTCTTGGAACAATTCAAATCTGCTGTTATATACCTCTAATGTATTTTTAATCTCATTCATGTGTCTTTCATTCCCATTAGCTCTGATATTTTTCTTTCCAGGCTTTCAAATTGTTCTTTTTTCCCACCCAGTGTCTTCTTAATATCCTGTCTCTCTTTAGTCACATTTTCCTTCAATTATTGAATTGATTTAGGAGCTTTATGTGATTATCATTGTTTAGTTGTCTTAAATTCTGTATCTCATCTTGATATTTTGTTTGCTTCTTTGGCTGGTATCTCTCTTCCTGTTTCCTAATATGACCTGTAATTTTTTGCTGATATCTAGACTTTTGAACATGTTGGTGAATTTACTCTGATGGTCAATTTCTCTCTCTTGCCTAGCATTTTTTTTTTTCTTTTTTTGTGTGTGTGTTTTTCCCAAAGCTCTTATTTTATTTTTGGTTCAACTTATTCTGAATCTTTAAAATTGCCCAGCTTAAGATACAAAACTCGGGCCAGGGACTCACTAGTTGGGCACAGATTTTCTCCCAGGAGTGGGGCTAAAGAGAGACCTAAAAGCAGTTTTCTCCTTGCAATTTCCTGGCCAGCCAGCAGATGGTGATCATCAGTGAAACTTTCCATGGAGGTGTTTATTTCAACTTCCGTTTCCAGTCTCTCTGGTCAGACCAAAGCCAAGATTCAAAGCTGGCTCTGCTGGTTAAATTCACTGAAGAGAAATGACTCTTCACCTTCCAACACATCCTCCCTCTTCCCTTGTAACAGATGACAGGGAGGAAGACATCTGTTGCCCTCTTAGTCAGCTGCAGTGAGCCAGGATTTTTACCTAAGCTTAATGTCTTGAGGGTGGGGGATGGGGACTGTTCCTGGCTGCCATGGGGGGTTTGTTGTTTCAGATTCTTTGTCTCTCAGTCCTTGCTCTCCTGGGGTTTGCTTAGCACTGTCCTTGTCTGCTGACCCCCAAAGAAGATCCCTCGGACAGCTTTTGGCCCTTTCTTCATTGTTTTTGTGAGAGAGTTGAGTTCTGCCTGTCTACTCCAATGCCATCTTCCTGGAACTCCTTCTAAGTTTGTGAAATTTAAATCCACTGTCATGGAACTAAGAAAAGAACAAACAAGTAAAAGTTAGTCCAAAGCTATATTTCTCCTGGAATACAAAATAGGACAACATCTGATAAGATATATATTTGTATTTAGCAAGGGAAAAACAATATAAAGCCTTAAGACTTTATTTAGATGCAAAAGAAATAAATTAAGTACTAGTGGTAGCAATTAAAAGGTTTCTAATTCTTTTTATATTTTAATTATTTTTTATCAATTTTTCCATTGGTATTACATACACATGATACAATATGGAAAACTAAACCTCCACTTTACTTCTGCCCTGGCTAATCATTATAGCTCCCTGAGACAACCACAGTTGCCAGTTCCTCTGAATGCATTCAGAGATTTTCCAAAGATATCTTAGGCATCTTTCAGCATATTTGCATATGCATTAATATGTATATACACAATTATACACCCAAAGATAGCCTACTATATGCAACATTCTGTATACTGCTTTATTCAATTAGCAATATATCTTGAAATTTTTCACATAATTGTATATGCAGCTTCTATATTCCTTTGCAGAGCTGAATGTATAGGTATATGATGTATACACACATATGTAACTCTGTACCATATTTACATAATTTACAATTTTCAAAGTTAGTATGTGAATTTTAAATTTAGATAAATATTTCTAACTGCATTACAGTTGAACTTCAAAACAGCAAAATAAGACAGTGTCTATTTTTCACACCCTCTAAAAGTATGTTATCAAAATGTAGTTGCTGTCTCAAGTCTAAAATGGCATCTCATGTTTTTAATATAAATTTTTTATTATCAGTGAGATCAAACATTTTATATATTTGAAAGCTATTTGTAATGATTTTTAATTGAAGTGGGTCTTCATATTCTTTATGTTTCATGTTCTGTTAATGGATAGATCATATTGATTTTTCCAATTTATTTATGAATTATAGAATTTAGTTCTTTGGACATCATATGAGCTGTAAATATGTTTTCTATTTTTCTACCTGTCATTTTAGTTTATGATATTTCTTCATGCACATATTTTAACTGTATGTGAAGTTATCAATTTTATTTTTATGATATCTAGATATTGTATCATACTTAGTTTTTGGAACTTCTATGATTTCATTGCTCTGATTTAAATTTTGGATCCTTTCAGAATTTTTCAGGTTAAAGTGGTAAGAAGGTGTGGTGGATAGACTTATATACCCCAATTTAGACATGTTCTTCACCTTAATTCATATTCTTGGAGTGAATTCACTGTCACTAGTACATCTTGAATAGTGCCTCCTGAATAGTACAAAAAGTATTTTTGTCTTTTATGCTTTCATTGTTGTCTAGTTGAGAAAATTGTAGATTCACATGCAATTGTGAGAAACAATACAAAGAGATCCCTTATACACTTACCCAGTTTGTCCCAATGGTAGTTTTGCAAACTATTGTAAAATCTCAGAACCAACATTTTAATACTTTAAAATCCACTGGTCTTATTCAGATTCACCCAGTTTTATTTGTACTTATTAGTGTGTGCATATATTAAATTCCATTCAATTTTGTCACTTGTGTAGGTCCATGAATCTACCACCACAGTCAAAATACTGAACAGGTTTACTACTAGTGTTCATCCTGTTAACCTCATGTTGCCCATTGTATTAGTCAGCCAAAGGGGTGCTGATGCAAAGTACCAAAAATCTGTTGGCTTTTATAAAGGTTATTTATTTGGGGTAAAAGCTTACACTTACAATGCCCCAAAGAGTCCAACTCAAGTTACCTTAAAATGTACTTTCTCACCAAAGTCTGTTGCCACATGTTGAAACAAGATGGTTGCCAATCTTTGCAAGGGTTCAGCCATCCTCTTCCTCTTAAGGTTCTTTGGGCCCAGCTTCTTCCAATCTCAGCTATAGGCTGGAGGGCTCATTTCTTTCTGAGCCTTCTCAGCTGCTCAGGACTCTGTTCTCTTCCCTTGCAAATTATCAGGTGAATAGCTCAGCTCTCCCCAGAGCTTTAGTTGTTTGCGCCTTCTCCTTTCTGTCAAATGGCAAGACCAAAATGACCAAGTTCTTTCCTCTTCCATGTTTTCTTCTGTGTGTCTTCTTGAGTGAGTATCCATTTTTATAGCCCACCAAGGAGGTGGAGACTTAAACTGAGTTACACCTTACTGCCATTGTCGGCCCAAAGCCCTAATTTTAACATAATTTAATCAAAGATAACTCAGCTGAATCTAATACAATCAAAGGGTATCATGCCCAGAAGAACAGACCAGTTTACAAACAATCTCTCTCTTTGGAATTCATAATCTCAAACTGCTACACCCAACATGCTCCCACCATCTTTCCTTAACCTCTCCAACTACTAATCTGTCATTCATTTGTAAAATTTTGTCATATGAAAAATGTTATGTAAATGGAATCATATAGTATGTAAACTTTTGGGATTGTTTTCCCCCATTCAACATAATTTCCTGGAATTTCATCCATGTAGTTTTATATATCAATATATTCCTGTTTATTGCTGAGCAGTATTCCAAGATGTATGTACCACAGTTTGTTCATCCATTCACCTGTTGGAGGACATCTGGAGTGATTCCAACTTTTGGTTATGACATAGAGGTAATATAAATATTCATGTACAGGATTTTTGTGAAATAACTTTTCCTTTTTTCTGGAATAAATGCCCAGAAGTAAATTACTAAATTGTATGGTAGCTGTGTACTTTGTTTATTTATCTTTATAAGAAACTGCCAAACAATTTTTCAGAATACCTGCGTTTTTTAAATTCCCACTAGAAATCTACGAGTGATCCAGTTTCTCTCCCACCTCACCAGAATGTGCTCATCATTTTTTATTTCAGTCATTCTGATAGGTATGAGCTGATATCTTATTGTGATTTTAATTTTGCATTTCCCTAATAGCTAATATTTTCAATGTCTTTTCATGTATTTATTTGGATCTGTATGTCTTCTTTGTTGAAATGTCTGCTCATAACCTTTGTCCATTTCCTAATTGGATTACTTGTGTGTTTTTCATCAATTTCTTTCATCAGTATATTGTAATTTTCAGCAGATGTATCAGTGTATGTTTAGTTATGGGTGTACTAAAACACTTTCTTTGGAACAATTGTAAATACTATTGTATTTTTCATTTTGGTTTATGCATGTTCATTGCTAGTATGTGCTCATCTTGTATCCTATGGCCTTGTTGAACTCACTTATTAGTTTTCAGTGTTCTTTCTTGCATATACGTTGAAATTTTCTACATGGACAATCATGTCGTCTGCAAAGACAGTTTTATTTCTTTATTTTCAATAATTATTTCCTTTATTTCCTTTTCTTATCTTATTGCAGCCTCTAGAATTTCCATTATTATGTTGAATAAGTGATGAAAGCAGACATTATTTGCATTGTCTTTTATTCAGTATTTCACCATTAGGTATGGCGTTAGCCATAGGCTAAGTATAGCTGTTCTTTACCACATGCAAATAATTTTCCTCTATTTTTGTCTGTATGTGATTTTTAATTTTTTTAAAAGAAGGTTTAGATTACATAAATTACATAAAAAAATATAGTGGATTCCCATATGCCCCATCCCCTCCCCTTCCCACACTTTCCCACATTAACATCTTTCATTAGTATGGTCCATTTGTTATAATTGATGAACACATATTGAAGCATTGCTACTAATCATGAACTATAGTTTACATTATAGTTTACACTCTGCTCCACACAATTTTATAGGCTATGACAAAATGTATAATGGCCTGTATCTGTCCTTGCAATGTCAGGCAGGACAATTCCAATGCCCCAAAATGTCCCTATGTTACAGCTACTCTTCCCTCTCCCTCCCCTCAGAATCTTTGGTGGCCACTGCCTTTATATCAATGATAAAATTTCTTTCATTGCTTGATTAATAATAAGTCTACTTTAGTTCATTGTTCATTCCCTAGTCTTGAGGATTTTAGGATGATGATGACCACTCTGTTTCTAATTGAGGGGGGCTTAAATCTAATGGGGCAAATGGATAGAACTATCTTGCTTGAGTTGCAGACACTCTCTCTTCCTTGGGATGGGAATTGTCCATCATCATTTCCTTGTTAGTTGTCCTGGGTGAGTGTGATGAACTGTTGAAACTGCTGACATTCAGGGATCAACCAACACATGAACAGTCCAAAGATTTAAGTCTCTGGGACATACATTTAACAAGCGTAGTGCTAGGTTCAAATAAAAGGGGCAGAATAGTCATATGTAGGGAAACTATAAATGAGCCTAACTCTGTTACACTGGGAAGCATAAATATGACTTGGTGTTAAGTTTTGTCAAATGCTTTTTTTTGTTGCACCAATGATATGATCATATGACTAATCTTTATTTTGTTGATATGGTGGATTGCATTGCTTGATTT
This sequence comes from Cabassous unicinctus, assembly GCA_029593785.1. NCBI lineage: Eukaryota > Metazoa > Chordata > Mammalia > Cingulata > Chlamyphoridae > Cabassous > Cabassous unicinctus. The sequence continues at coordinate 46,491 of JAQZBX010001699.1, read as the reverse complement.
TCAAACTGAATCAGTCTTGCATCCCTGGAATAAACTTCACTTGGTCATGATGTATAATTATTTTTATACGTTGTTGGATTCAGGTTGGTTATAATTTGTTGACATATTTTTTAGTCTTAGATTTATATGCATACACACATACATACATAATCCTAAATGACCAAGGTTCTTCTGCATCTTTCTGGTATTTTTCCATTAATTTTATTTTCAAATATTTTATGTCATCTGGTTTTAGTTATGTCCTTTTTTCAGAAACCATAAAAATGGATTTAGGAACTTTTTTCTCATTAAAAATGTGAATTCATTCCAGTTACATGTATTGATATGACATAAATTTCATTTTACTGCTATAATTTTAATGCTATGTTTCTGTATTTACTGCAAAATATTTCAATCAGCCTGCTTTCCTCATTGCTTTGTGTGTGTATGTTTGTGTATTTCATTTGAGTATATGGAAAGTTTTCACTTTTTTATGTTTTGGTTTCCTTCATATCTTTAATTTAACGTAATACACATAATCTCCAAATCATGGACTGTTTTGATTGGCTTAAATATGACAAATAAAAGAGCACATTTATTTACACTCCTCCATTCCTTTGTTCTCACCCAAATATTTTGGATTACATATTTTGGAAATGGATGTTACTTTTTAGAACAATTTTATATTTAAAGAAAAAAATGAGAAGATAAGACAGAGAGTTCCATATACCCAGTCACCTTATTCATCTATTATTAACATCTTATATGAGTATACTACATGTCATTTACCTAATGTCATTTTTTTCTGCTCCATGATTCCATCCAGGATACCACATTGCATTTAGACATCATGTCTTCTTAGGTTTCTCTTGGCTATGACAGTCTATCAGACTTTCTTTGTTTTTAATGACCCTGATAATTTTGGGACATATTAGTCAGGGATTTTGGAGTATACCTTTATTAAGGTTTGTCTGATGTTTTTCAAATTACTAGATTAGTATTACATATTTCTGAAAGGACCACAGATTTGAAGTGCCATTTTCATAATATCATATTGAAGATACATATTAGAAATATGATTTATTACAGTTGGTATTGACCATGACACCTGGCCAAGGTGGCATTTGTCAGGTGTAGAGTTATTCTTTTTCCCCCTTTCAATTTTGTACTCTTTTAGAGGAAGTCATGTGGTCAGTTCAAGGACTGCAAAGTTGATCAAGGAAAAGATGGGACCATGGGATGGTAGTTGCACCCAATAGGCTTTAATTGGACAGTGCTTAGACAAGTTTACATGAAAGAAGTGCCTCCCAGCAGGAGACATTCCAGAAGCAGCAGTTTGAGTCTTCCACCCAGAAAGTTGAGGAGAGCATGACAAGGGAAGAAGGGAATTAGAGACAAAATGGGGGGTTATGTGACTATTTGATGTTGCTCAATAGCAAGGTGGGGGAGTCTCTGGGTCAGAGAGCATCAAAGAACAGCAGTGACTTGGGGTCTTTTATAGATCCCAGGATTTTTCTTATCTGTGCCTAGCAGATATTGGGTGCAATTTTGCAGGCTATACATAGGAGACAGCCTCTAAATGCTAAAAATACACTAAAATAAGCTTATTTGGCTATGTCTGTATTGATTTTGGGCACTGGCAGGCTTTGGGCTAATGGTGTAATCCTTCTGTGAAGAAGTAAATGATATAGGGGCCATATTTGGTCCACTGTAATAACAAGTCAATAAACACAGACTTGGGGAGTGGATGTAGCTTGAGTGGTTGAGCTCCTGCTTCCCATGTACAAGGTCCTGGGTTCAATTCCTGGCACCTCCTAAAAAACAAACAAATGAGCAAACAATACCAACTGTCATTGGGGAGTGGATGTAGCTCAGTGGTTGAGTGCTCACTTCCCAGGTACAAAGTCCTGGGTTCAATCCCCAATACCTCTTAAAAAACAAACAAACAAAAAAGACAGCCTAAATTTAGGGAATGGGGATTAATGTTCCCCATTCTTAAAGATAGAGTGCCTATATAAATTATTTAGAATTTTTCTACAAGAGAGGTTGTCTCTTCTTTCCATTTATTTATTTATTATATCATTTCTATTTGTTGGGATCTCGTGGATGCTTATTTCATCCTTTAGCATATACTCTGGTACTACTTGTTGATTTTGTTGCTCAAATTATTTCAGATTTGACCATTAGGAATTCTTTCAGTTGGCTCCTGTGTCCCTTTGACATACCCCCATCAATGTAGATTTTGAGTATTATTTGATTGCTTGTTTGTTTATTTTTAGCAATTCCTTACTTTCTGGCACTATAAAATGCCACAGGCACAACTTATATCTTTCCTGTCTGTGGTAGTTTGGAGTTATGTTCCCCAGAAATACATGTTCTTATTAAGCTTAATCAATTTTTTTGGATGTCCATTAAAAATAATATTTCTTCAAAATGTTACTTCAGTTAAGTTGTGGCCCAGTGAATCAGATTGGAGTGGGGACCAAGAACTGTAATCTATGATTTTATCTGTCGTTTAATGGGTCTGTGCCCCTCGGCTGTGAATTTGAAAAGTGTTTCAAAGTTTTTCTTCCCCTTTAGGTGAGACAGGAAGGCTAAAGGACCCTGGACTTGGATAATTGCCTTTCAGTTTACTTGAGATAAGGCTCTGGTTAAGTCTTCTTTACTAGAGTGGAGGCCTTTGTTATGGAGATTGCAATGGGAATATTTCAAAATGGTTGCCTTTCCCCTTTCCTTGCCAAAGATATAAGTTGATTTTTCTTGGAGTTTTACTATGAGAATCTAGTGGGGTTCCTGCCTCCAAAGTCTCCCTTAAAACAGTGCAGAGTGGTGGTTTGAAACTTTACAAAACCCCTTCCAACTTCACCCCCACCCCCACCCGGAAAAAAATGTTCTTAAATCTAATCCATCCCTGTGGGTGTGGACTCATTGCAAGAGTCCTTCCTGCTCATTATATGGGTCTCCACCCACTAATACAAAACATTATGACAAAATGATTACTCGCACACTCCCTAGAAGCCTGCCCCAGGTGTGCTCTGTACCTAATGTCCCCACCCCCCCATTCAACACCTTAAACCAGTAACCCTTCCTTGTCATATTGCCATAAGAGCGTTCTCAACTTTGTGCTTTCAACCACATACCCGCAAATCCCCAGTCTTCACCTGGTCCTCCCCCAACCCTCCCCCCTGTTCCATGGACCGTCCAACCCACCCTCCCCACTCTACCCACCTGGCAAACCTGCACCACCCAACCCAATAGTATCACCGCCCTCCTGTAATATCTCTTCACTGCCCAACTACACACTTCTACCTTATAGATTTTGTCTGTATGGGCGTTGACTCACAACCTTCTTCTCCCTTTCTATTACCTGTAAACCTATCTTCCAGACAATAGCTCTCTGAGTCTGCTCAATTTGCTTAATTCATATCAGTGAGATCATGTAATATTTGCCCTCCAATGCCTGGCTTGCTTCACTCAACATAAGGTCCTCAAGATTCATCCATGTTATCCCGAGTATTAGCACTGTATGACCTAAAACTTCTTTGAAAACAAAATGAAAAAAGTAAAACACTGAGGAATAAATGGAAGAAAATGTCACTGTACATACAGGACAACAGATATTACAATGATGAAAGGAAAAACATCAAAAAATTTTTTTAATATTTTTCATTATTTTTTAATATCACAATTTTAAAATTTTCTTTTTAGTTTTCTTTAAAACTTTATGTATTTTATTTCTTATATTTAAACCTATCATTATTATTTCATTTTCCTATTAATTGTAGTTGGCTATTTTTTTGGCATCATTTTTGAAGAAGCTTTAGATCACAGAAGGGTTACAACTGGGGCAGGGGAGGATCATTGGTGTGGGGTGTCAGTGATGGGACATACATGGGAGGAAGTTTACCTCGGCATACATATAAGGTATATAAATGTGTTCAAATGTTCACAGGGCATTGTCACAGTGGGTGGATATTCACACAATAACAGAGAGAATATTGAATTCCCATCCTAGAGAGCCCTTCCACATTCTCTAATGGAGCAGCAACAGTCCTCCAAGTGCCTTTTGGTAAAGCTACTTCAGTTAAGGTATGAACAACCTCATTCAGAATGTTGCCTTTTTAAATTTATTTACTTAATTTTAAAGATACTTAGATTACATAAATGTTACACAAAAAATATAAGGATTCCCATATACCCCACTCCCCACACCTCCCACACCCTCTCACGTAAACAACATTCTTCATTAGTGTGGCACATTCATTGCAATTGATAAACACATCCTGGGGCCTTGCCACTGAGAATGGACCATAGTTCACACTGTAGTTTACACTATCTCCCACACAATTTGGCAGGCTATAGGAAGATATATAATGGACTATATCTGTAATTGCAATGTCATTGAGGACGATTCCCAAGTCCTGAAAAAGATCCCATATTATACCTGTTTCTCTCTCTCCCCCAGAGTCAACAGTGGCCACTGCCTCCACATCAATGTTTTAATTTCTTGCATTCCTAAAATCACAATAAGTCTATAGTAGAATAACAGTAAGTACACTCTAGTTGATAGTTCATTTCCCAATCTTGAGGATTCTGGGATGGTGATGTCCACTCCACCTCTAATTGAGAGGGGGGTAGAATCTCATACAGCCAATGGATGGGACACTCTTGTGCGCAGTTGTAGGTTCTCAGTTCCTTGGTATGGTGGTTGTCAATCCTCACCTCCTTGTTAGTTGTATTGAGTGAGTCCAATGAACTGGAGAGCAGATGTTGCAACTCCATTGAGCCTCAGGGCCCAGCTGGCACATGGACAGCCCAAAGATTCAAGTCTCTTGGACATATACTTACCAACTCCAGCACCAAGTATAGGTTCAAATAGAAGGGACAGAAGAGCCATGCATAGGGAAGACATAACTGAGTCCAACTCTGTCACTTTCAAGAGCACAAACTCCAAAGTATGGCCCATTGGCAAGGTACCAAACTCTGGAGCTATCTGCCCTGACCATAGGACCTGGGTGTCTCCAGAGCCCTCAAGAGCCCCACTATTTGGGGTACTACCCACTCTGACAGTCTATGAGATCCTGCTGAGATGTGCATAAGCATTTCCTCTGGGATGACATTCTGACTCACTTTGAAGTCTCTTAGCCATATAGACTCATTTGTCTTTACCTTTTCCCCCTTTTATTAGAGGCCTTTTTTTCAGATGCATTGCTAGTTGGTGCTTGGTAGTAATCCCTCGGTTCCAGGAAGGCTCATTCACAGGAGTCCTTTCCCATGCTTGGGGGAAGGTAACACATTTATATGCTGAGTTTGGCATAGAAAGAGGCTACATTTGAGCAACAAGGATGCTTTCAGGAGGTAACTCTTAGACACCCCACAACACTAGGCCAAGTTTTAATTTCAAGAGCAAAGGCTCACAAGCATAGTTGTCAATATCAAAGGCCCACCAATGGACTATCCTCCTATGCCAGTCATTGCCCCTGCACTTGGAGGATTGTTGCTGCTCCATTAGAGAATGTGGAAGGGCTCTCCAGGATGGGAATTCAATATTCTCTCTGTTATTGTGTGAATATCCACCCACTGTGACAATGCCCTGTGAACATTTGAACACATTTATATACCTTATATGTATGCCGAGGTAAACTTCCTCCCATGTATGTCCCATCACTGACACCACACACCAATGATCCTCCCCTGCCCCAGTTGTAACCCTTCTGTGATCTAAAGCTTCTTCAAAAATGATGCCAAAAAAATAGCCAACTACAATTAATAGGAAAATGAAATAATAATGATAGGTTTAAATATAAGAAATAAAATACATAAAGTTTTAAAGAAAACTAAAAAGAAAATTTTTTAATTGTGATATTAAAAAATAATGAAAATATTAAAAAAAATTTTTTTGACGTTTTTCCTTTCATCATTGTAATATCTGTTGTCCTGTATGTACAGTGACATTTTCTTCCATTTATTCCTCAGTGTTTTACTTTTTTTCATTTTGTTTTCAAAGACGTTTTAGGCCACACAGTGCTAATACTCTGGATAACATGGATGAATCTTGAGGACCTTATGTTGAGTGAAGCAAGTCAGGCATTGAAGGGCAAATATTACATGACCTCACTGACATGAATTAAGCAAATTGAGCAGACTCAGAGAGCTATTGTCTGGAAGATAGGTTTACAGGTGACAGAAAGGGAGAAGGTTGTGAGTCAATGCCCATACAGACAAAATCTGTAAGGTAGAAATGTGTAGTTGGGCAGTGAAGAGATATTACAGGAGGGTGATGATACTATTGGGTTGGGTGGTGCAGGTTTGTCAGGTGGGTAGAGTGGGGAGGGTGGGTTGGACGGTCCATGGAACAGGGGGGAAGGTTGGGGGAGGATCAGGTGAAGACTGGGGATTTGCGGGTATGTGGTTGAAAGCACAAAGTTGAGAATGCTCTTATGGCAATATGACAAGGAAGGGTTACTGGTTTAAGGTGTTGAATGGGGTGGGGTGGGGACATTAGGTACAGAGCACACCTGGGGCAGGCTTCTAGGGAGTGTGCGAGTAATCATTTTGTCATAATGTTTTGTATTAGTGGGTGGAGACCCACATAATGAGTGGGAAGGAGCTGGACTCCTATCCTGGGGAGAACTGATATGTTCTCAAACAGAGGGACAGGAGTCTCGCAAGACCATGGGCAGTTCCTAATAGGGGAGGAGAAACCAGTGTGTCAAAACCTCCGTGTTGTTGCAAGTAACTATGAATCTTGTCATCCAAGGAGTGAAGCCGAGTGGTCGCAATGGGCCCTGAAGGGAGAAGGAGGGAAGAATAGAATAGATGGAAGAGAGGGTATTTAGTTGGCAATGGAAGTGTTCTACATATTCTTGCAATGATGGACACAGGCCAAGTTAAATATCATCAAAATTTATAAAAGTATACGGTCTAAAATGTAAACCATAAAGTAAACCATTGACCATGGTCAATAGCTATGTTTCACTATTTGTGTATCAGTTTTAACAAATGTACCATCCACATATAAAAAGGTATTAATATGGGAAGGGGGAAAAGATGGAGGGTATTGGGTATATGGGAGTTCCCTGTATTCTGTATGTGACTTTACTGTGACCTAAAACTTCTTTGAAAACAGGATGCTTCTTAATCTTATTACTGGAGTCTCTTACAGGAGAATGAAATTCAGACTGAGAGAAACAGAAAGCCTCTGAAGCAAGAAACTGAAATCAATGAAACCAGAAGAGAGACCAGCATACACCACCATGTGCCTTGCCATGAAGCAGAGGAGTCAAGGAACTTCCAGAATAAAGTAGCACATTGATGATGTCTTGATTTAGACATTTTCTTGGCTTCAATACTGTAAGCTAATAAGTTCCCATTGTTTAAGCCAACCCCTGGAGCAACCCAAGAAATTAAAACAGCTCCCCAGAAGTCTCTCATTCTTGTTAGTCCACACTCAGGCTTCAAAATTTATCAAAGTCACCACTTCATTGTTCCTACCAGTTTATGACTTGTGCAGCTTCTGCTCCAGTTAAGTTGATCTTTTCTGTGCTTCTCTATATTCATCTGTCTCTTCAGATTCAGAAATTTCAGTTTTTCTTGTGACCTCAATTCTCTGATGAGTCCAAGAAAAATCACTGATTTTGAGTCTGTTCAACTTCTTTCTTGGTTGTAATACCAAGATGAAGAAATTCAAGCCCTTCATACATTGGAACTAAAGCCAGAACTCTTGGATTATATTTTGTTTTATAATTTTAATTTTTCTTACTGCTGACATTTGTATATGTATTTGTTTGTGTGATGTGTGTGTGTTTTTGTGACTTCATCTTAATTTTTGCTGACCCAAATCTACAACTATTAAAAAATAACTAAAGTTACATAGACTCCTATATCTTACCACATTTCATCTTCTATTCGTTTTTATTTAATACATTTTAACATTTTCATACTTTGCTACAATTTATTTCAGTTTGTATTTTAATCTTCACATTCATTTTAGTCTTGCTTCTGCAGCTGAAATCACACTCTGTAAGAAAGGGATCAATGTCATATTCATATTCTAGATAGCAGGAATTTTTCTTATGAGTCAATTCCTTTAGTGTTTGCTTCCTTCCATTCAAGAAAAATCAGCAATTGTATGGTTGCTCACCCTGTTCTCTTGAAAGACTAATTTCTGCTCATATATCTTGTCTATGTAATTTCTCAGTAAACATCATTTCCTTTGCTTATTCTTGGAATCGATTGAAACCAAATGGAGTCTTCCTCCACCAGCCCATGCACTGCTGTATCTGTTGTTTCAAAGAAGATATTAAAGGTTTGTCAAAGAATGTATGCTCCTTACTTTGGAGAAGCTGATTCTACAGAATGGTCTGAGGCATACAGTGATAGGTAGATCAATCTGATGTAGTTAGCCAGAAAGATATTTTGAAGAGTTTTGTAACTCAGGACATTTAATAACATCAGAATTGCTTGGCATTACTCTAACATGAAGGCAAGAATATATTCTCAGAAATCTCCTAGAGTAAATTTACTTGAAAAAAATTCTATATTTTATAAATAGTGTAATTACATGCTAAGTATATAAAAATCAGTTAAATAAAATGTGCTGATATTTGCAGAGGGCAGACTAAGTGTGGTGGTTTGAAGCTGTGTGTACCCCAGAAAAACACGCTCTTAAATCTAATCCATTCCTGTGGGTGTGAACCCATTGTAAGTAGGACCTTTTGAAGAGACTACTTCGGTTAAGGTGTGATCCACCTCATTCAGGACAGTTCTTAATTCTATAACTGGATTCCTTTGATAAACAGAATGAATCAGGCATAAGGCTGAGAAAGCCACAGGAAGCAAGCTGAAACAGAACCTGGAAGTGAGGGAAGAAACCAGAAGATACCACCACGTGCCTTGCTATGTGACAAAATAAGAACCAAGTGTTGCCAGAAGAAGACCCCAGAATGCCACAGTCTTGGGGAGAAAGTATCACCTTGCTGATGCCTTTATTTGGACATATTTCCCGGCCTCAAAACCATCAACTAATAAACTCCCATTGTGTAAGCCAAACCATTGCATTGGTATTTGCTTAAGCAGACTAGGAAATTAAAACACTAAGTAATTGGAAAATGAGTTTATTAAAAAATTAAAGAAAAACTTTATTATAGTATGCTAACTATGAAATAATATTTTGTTACCTATTAGGTATGTTCTATGAAAAGTTTGTTTTAAGTGTAGTTAAAAAGGAAATGGAGACACTGATAAGGAAATGGGCCTTAAATGACCTCCATGTGCTTTCTCTTAAGGAAATGTGTTCAACAACATTGTACAATACACAATTACAATTTCTTATTAACTGGAAAAGTGACACTAAACTATAAATATGAATGAATTTCAAGTAGTTGATTTTTTTTAAAAAAGTAGTTTTCTTTAACATTTATATAACCTCCTGGTACTGAAGTGTGCATGCATTGTTTTAAAAGAGTGTTATTTACTCAACAATCTATAAAACTCATCTAACTTCTTATTAGATTTTTCTTTCTCATTCCAAAGCTTATTAGAATCTTTGCAGTGAAATATTAAACCCTTAGGTTATGAAACTTACAAATGAAACATAACTGTCTATTAGGGACAGTACAGGTGCTATGTATGGGCCATCTCTGACTAATATCACATATAATATTTCAAAGATAAAAATAGCAGACCTATATTGCAATGCTTTACTGTGAAAAGAACATGCCGTATAAAATGAAGGGCACACATGTTTTCTTAAAGGAAACAAGAAATACATGAAAATTTTAATTCTTAAACATTTTATAGAATTATTTCAGGGGAGGCGGGTGTGGCTCAGTGGATGGAGCCCCCGTTTGCCATGTGGAAGGCCCGGGTTCACGTCCCGGGGCCTCCTTGTGGGGGCACGCCTGCGCCGCGCCGTGGGCTGATGCGGCAGGACCTCACAGCGAGGGGGAGATGGGCGGACGCAGAGAGGACGCGCAGCAGGTGGACGCGGCAGCACGAGCAGCAAGGGGGGGATAAAATAAATAAATAAATCTTTAAAAGAAAAAATAGAATTATTTCAAAACATTCTGCAGTGCTGTAACATTTTTATAACAATATATATTTGTAGATTATTCAAATTTTGTTCTAATTTATTCCTAGGGCAAGGGGAATAGGAACAGAGATGAAAAGCAAAAAGAATTAATATTGTCAAGTGGAAAGGCCATAGAACTGAGAGCCAAGAGATCTATATTATAATCTGGGCTCTGTTAATAACTTTGTTTTACTGGAAGGTGTTTAATTTATTGTGTCTTCAGACTTGTTATTTGTTAAACAAGGAGTTTAGAGTATAAATGCTAAGAACAATCTTGGGGGTGAAAGTTTTCAATTATAAAAAGCCCATAACTTATATGATAATATATCCTAAAAGGATCCCATTTGTAAATAGATTTGGGGCCACAAGAATGCAGATTAAGATTAAAAACATGTCTTCTTGTGGTACACAATTCAGTCTAACATTTTATTTAGGATTTTTATCATCTTATAGGAATGAAACCTTTATCATTATTTATTGCCCCATGTTATTCCTGATAATCTTTGTTCAGAAGTCTGTTTTGTCTGAAATTAATCTAATTACACCAGGTTTCTTTTGGTTAGATGTGGCATGGTACACCAGTCTTCATCCTTTTGTTAACCTTATATCTGAGTCCTTGCACGTAAAGTGGGTTTCATTTAAACACTGTATAGTTGGATCTTCTTTTCTTATCCACTATGACAATCCCTGTCTTTTAACCAGTGTATTTACACCATTCATATTTAAAGTCATTATTGATATAGTTTTATATTTGTGACTGTTTTCTATTCATTGAATTTGTTCTTTATGTCTTTCCTCCTTTTTATCTGCTTTTCTGGTTTTAACTGAGCATTGCACATGAATCCATTTTCTCTCCTCTCTATGCACATCAATTTTTCTGCTGAAAAATTATTTATTATGCTAGAGTTCCCAGTACACATTTTTAACTAATCTAAGTCCAACTTTAATTAACTCTATGCCCCTTCACATGCAGTACAGTACCTTATAGGAAATTATTAATTCCCAATTCTTTCCTCTCACAGCTTTTTACTTACCTATATCCTATAATCTCTAAAACATTGTTACTATTATTACTAGAACAAGCAGTTATCTTTTATAGCAATTAAGAATAAAGAAAACTAAAAGATTTTAATTTAACTTCATTTAATCCTCTCATGCTCTTTCTTATGTAGATTCAAGGTTCTGATCTACATAATTTTTCTTCTGCCTTTAGACTTTCAAGATTTCTTTTAAGGTAGAGCTGCTGGCAATTAATTACCTTACTTTTTGTTTGTCTGAGGAGATCTTTATTTCTCCTTTACTTCTGAAGGATAATCCACTGGATATAGAATTCTTGGTTGTGTTATGTTATTCTTTCAACACGTAGATATTTTTATACTTAAGCATTTCTAAATATTGCACTTCACTGTATTATTTCTTGCATGGTTTCTGACAAAAAAGTCTACTGTAATTATTTTCATTTTTCCACTCTATATAAGGCATTTCTTTCTTCTATATTATTTAAAGATTTTATCTTTATCTTTGGTTTTCTGCAATTTGAATATGATATTCTTATGTGCTGATTTTGCCTTTAGTATTTGTTTTACTTCATATTTTTCTGTTCTCTGGATATATGATTTTGGTGTTACTTCATATATTTTTCTTGTTCCTCTCTTTCTTTTCATTACAATACTCCAATTAAGCATATTCATACTTTTTGAAATTATCCTATAATTCTTGAGTATTCTGTTATATACTCTTTCATTTTTTTTCTCTTTGCATTTCACTCTGGCGCAATAATAAGGTGTGTGGCAGGGGAGCCCTCTTAATCTTCCAGCTAATACTCATACTAAAAGTGGACCTTTGTTTCAGAGCTGTGATCTTCACAATTGTTTCTTCAGTGGAATAGCTTTTTATTTCCCCTGCCTCTTACTCCCTTATCCAGCTACAAGGGTACCTGTTGGCTACTTTCTCCTTACTTAGGTGAAATTAGAAGGCTGAAGGAGCTGATATTGGTCTCAAAATTGTGCTATGGCAAAATACTCTCCACTTGAGAGTATGCTTTTTTTATGGAGAAGGATCTGGGCAAATTTCATAATGATTAATTTTCCTCTGTCCTTGTTAGAGTCATGAGAGCATCTTTCTTGGACCTTCACTGTATGAGATTGGTGGGGTTTCTAAAGGCAAAGTCCACAAAAACATTGGAGATCCTCAAGACTGCAGATTCCAGGACTTTCTCATTTTCATTCTAGTCCACACCGAGCAATTCATCAAAATTATCATTTAAGTGCCATTATGAGCTTCTGACCCCTGGCTCTTCTACTACAGGTAAGCAAATCTTAGTAGCTTTATCCCTCTGGATGCACCAGTCTCTATGGATTTCAGATTGGCAGTTTGTGCCACAAATTCAGTGCTCTGATGGGTCTTAGAAAGTCCTTCATTTTCAGTTTGTCTCTCTTTTTTCCTGTTGTAAAGATGGGAATGATGACTTTCAAACTCATTACATGTAAGAAGTGAAATCCTAAATCTTACTGATTATTTTTAATCATAGAATTCCTAAACAGTAATTCAAAAATTCCTGGTCTATTTTTTTTAAAAAAAAACAGAATCATTGTGTAACTACCATCCATGAAGTTTCTTAGAAAAATAGATTCCTGGAGATTCCTTTCCAGAATGTTGTGAACTAGATAACCTGCATTGATAAGAATGACCCTTGGTGATCTTGTTGTACAACCGGGTTATAGAAATTATCATTCCAATAAATGAAGGTTATTTTTTATTAGAGTTACCCATTCATTGTTCACTATTTCATTTCTTTTGCCCTTAAAATATGGCTTAGCTTAATTTAAATAAATATTATAATCTAACTTATTTTAAAGCAGTACTATGATTTTTCACATTCCTTCAAGAATTCCATCCCACCAAATACTATATTCAAACTTTTGGTTACTGTTAATCTTTCTCATGCTTAAAATAGCACATTGGGCTACATTTAACTAGAATCAAGGTGCCTGATAAAACTCTAAGAAAGGCCTTCAAAAGATAATACATGCAAACCAGTTCCTTAAAAGACAGAAGCAAGTTTTTTCATAAAATTAACAGGAAGGGAATACCCAATGACACATTTAAAATTATATAGAAGAAAATGGTTAACAGCAATTAGGGAGAAATATTTAGGCATTGAAAAACTGGGCATGCAAAAGTGAAGTTGGGACTCGTGATTTATATTTTATTAATGTAAAAATAATTCAGCGCCCAGAACACACTTGACCGATCATTATATAATGTAAATCGAAACATGTAAACAGAAACCTGGAGTTACAAATTTATTACCTCAGAAGTAGGTAATCTTGGAGCCTTATAATTTTGATGTATTTTGTTGTTTTGCATAGTATGTGTGCATATTTATATGTTGAAATCTATTTTTTTCATTGAACTAAAAGTATAAAAGTTGAATGGTGGTAGGGGAAGAGTGAGAGATAGAGAATTGAGAGAGATCTAGAAAGCTATGTAAGTGAAGATACTGGATTTTTATTTTCTTCCAGGAAAAGCTTAATGAAAGAGGAAAATCTGGAGGGTGAATTCCTCCTCTGAGCTCTGAAGTTTTTAGTCCTGCAAAGACTAGTATATCCCAATTCTTTGACAAGATTAAGGGAAAAAATTTAAATCAAATTTCCATATCACTCAAAGTATTAATATACCAAATTTCAGAAACGTGAGCAATAGATGATATCACTGAGCTACAATCAATGAAAAATCTTAGCAGTACTAGATTTTTCTTTAAAAAAAAAAAACAATTGCATTGAAGTATATCATTCATACATGCTCATACTTAAACAATAACTCTATAGTAAAAGTTGTGAACTTACAAAACAAATATGCATGCCGTCATACAGGGCTCACATACATCACTCCATCACCAACACCTTGCATTGTTGTGAAACATTTGCTACAAACTATGAAAGAATATTATCAAAATATTACTTCTAACTATAGTCCATATCTTACATTTGGTGTATTTTCCCCCAACCTAACTGATTATTAAGACCCTTTGTTAATATTGTATATTTGTTACAGTTCATGAAAGAATGTTCTCATCTTTGTTCTGTTAACCACAGTCCACCTTTCACCACAGAATTTCCTGTGTTTACAGTCCTCTGCTTTGTACAGTCCATTCCAAGTGTATACTCTGTGGCTCTCATTTTTATTACAGAGTTGTGCTTCATCACCTCAGTCAATTTCAAAACGTTTTCATTACTCCAAAAGGAAAATTCCCATAATCCCTTTTACATCCTTATTGTTGTCCCTTAGAATTGGTATAATATCTTCTTGCCATTGCTGCAAAAATATTACATTATTACTAACTCAAGATAGTCAATATAGACAAGATATCTTTTGTCTCCAAATATGTTAAGTGTATAATGGTGATAGCCTTGAATAAAAATGTCTAGGAACTCTTGTCCAACACAGGGTACCTAATACATAAGCCAAGTGTCCTGGTATTGACACATTTAACCACTTCTTATCTGACATTCCTTAGTTTAAGGAGTTAGGGTACAACACATTCAAGTACCAAAAATGCCAACATGTCACAGTAATTTCTCCCTCTTCCCTCATCCAAATTTCAGTTAAAATTTTTACTTTAAGTTTCCCAAGCACGTGGCACATTTGAATTTACTGTTTTTGTTTTTTTAACCTGGACCATCTCCCCGTACACTGAGTTCAGCGCTTTTATTATTTTATTTTATTTTATTTTATTTTATTTTATTTATTTTATTTATTGTCATTGTGTCCAACTGATTTTGGCAGTGTCCTCCATCCCGTGTTGTTTTCAAATGTGAGGACACCCAGGGTTCTCTTTTGAATCTTTTGTGTGTGTTCGTTTTTAAGAAGTGTCTCAATGGAAAATATATTTCTCCATCTTTCTTCAGACAAAATGGGTTACCAGCTTTTTTTTTTTTTAAATCAATTTTATTGATGCATATTAATAAAGCATAAATCCATCCAAAGTGTATAATCAGTGGTATTTTGTACAATCACATAGTTGTGCATTCATCATTTCAGTCATTATCAGAACATTTTTATTATTCCAATAATAATAAAAAAAAACAGACAAAAAAAAACTCATCACCTCTCTCAATTTCTCTGTGTGTCCCTTGCTATACAGAGCTGCTCTTCTGTTTTTGTCTCTCTAATTTATTTGTGTTTAATTTTGTAAAAACAATCTTATATATGCAATATTACCTATATTCACATTTCACATGTGGTTTCATTCTGTTATGCAGTCTCATGTTACATTTTTTAGGTTTCCTTCTAGTAATATACATGTCCTTAGACTTTCCCTTTCAACCACTATCATACCCATATAATAGCTTTCTTAGTCACAAACACCAAGATGTGCTCTCAGCATTTCTATTCATTTCCAAAGATTTACAAACAACCTTTTCACCAAGTCTGCACAGATTAACCCTCAACTTTCCATTCTCTACTACCCTCATTCTATTTTCTGATGACCAATATTCTAATTACTAACTCCATGAGTTTACACAATATATTTAGTTCATAATAACACAATCATATAGTCTTTGTCCTTTTGTGTCTGGCTTGCTTCACTCAACATAATGTCCTCCAGGTTCATCCAGGCTGTCATATGCTTCACGACTTCATTTCTTCGTACAGCTGCATAATATTCTATCATGTGTATACACCAAAGTTTTTTTATCCATTCATCAGTTGATGGACACCTAGGTTATTTGCATCTTTTAGCAATTATGTACAATGTCACTATGAACATCGGTGTGCAGATGTCTGTTCGTGTCACTGCTCTCAGTTCTTCTGAATATGTACCTAGTCGTAGTATTTCTGGGTCATATGGCAAGTCTATTGAATTCACTCTTCTTCAATATTCAATCCACAACCCCTCAAAAATTGAACGGGTTTTGCCATTGGAGAAGATAGAGAGGAAGAAATAAAATTGTGGTTTAATTATGTACAAAATGATGTATTGGCTTTTGTATGATTTACTGCCTCTTAATTACAATATTAATTATGAAAGGAAAACAAGATATGAATCAAGTATCATGCTTACAATTGTAAACTAACTGCACTGACAAGCTGCTTCACTGGTCCCATAGGGTGAGTACAAGCTCATTTAAAGTCAGCTTTGCTAGCAAATTCTCTTCAAGATGTATAAAAAGACTTCCAGTACCCTGGATAAGAATAAGTAGATAGAAACTTAAATCATAGTACATGTAACTTCAAAAGGTTTTTTATCTCACCTAATTTAAGATTCATAACTACAGCCAGGCTATGATTTTATTCTGACATTTCATCTGCTTAGCATAAGGAAGAGTCATCATGACCTCAGAATCTAAGCCAGCCACAGTCATTCAGCAATCTAATTTTATACTCAGTGGGCTGGTATACTTTTCATCTTTCTGTAAATGTTCTGATTCCTCTAGGAAACATTATTTTTTGTGTTTTACCTTCTAAAATAGATAATGGATTAGTAGCGATCCTGCAGATTAAGATTAACAGCATTTACTGGTCTGAAAGATGCAGATTTTAAAAGCTTGTTAATGAGAATAATCCTCTTTAGGTATTTTGCCAGATGCTTGATAACAAATGTTCTCTAGTGCAATTTATACTGAGATATTTTCTTCTTGAATTTTCCTGATTAAATGAATCAGAAGTATTTAAAATGTAATTTATACTTCTCTCAGTTTTAGATAGATCTGAAATACAGATTGAATTTAGAGTTTTCTAAAATTTCCATTTTTATGTTTTCTTTTAAAAATTCTTGTGCTTAATATTTTACACAGTAACCTTTAATGTCATGCAATTCTACTCAGTTTGTGGAAAGCTGGTGACACATGAATAATCCATTTTTAAAATCAACTTCCTTCTACAAGTATATGAATAATACATTTTCAAAGGTAGTGATTAATCCTGCTAAAATATAGACTAAAATTGAGGCCCATTCAAGATCAACTAAAATATCAGCATACTTCGAACATGGTCTGTGTAAGAAATGAAAATAATAAAGGCTATAGTGCATAGCTTGGATGTATGAATTTAACATTTCTAAGGAGAGGCAGATAAGGACAGACAATTAAGAAAAATGTGTAAACCACTAAAAGTTGTATAGATCTGACTTTCTACAGCCATTTAAAAAATATTTTTTAAACTGCCCACCACTAATCCCCAAAGTGTACAACACTATATTTAAAGCAGCAACCCAAGAAAGGAAGGGATATCCACCTAAACATTTTCTGCTCCTTCTACACTCACAGTAGACCCAGAAATATCTCCCAATAACTCAGAGTTTCTGGGTAACAGAATTGAAAAACTGCTTAATATTTTTTCACATTCATTTAGGCTGATCTGCAGCAATTTAATTTTTTTTAACATTATTCCTCTCAGCAGTGCTTTTAGAAGTGTCTCTTAAAGATGATGAGGTCAAAGAGAGTTACGACATTTACTAATACTGTTTAAAAGGTCAAAACCGTAGAGCATGTGAAGCATGAAATAAAAGAGCATTCTATGGTTAGATGTAATAATCCCTTCGAGTAAAGAGTGGAGTTGGATTGCTGCTACAGGAATGAAAAGATATACAACTTCACAGATATGCACTGAACAAGATTAATAGTTCTCCATATGTGATTTACAGGAAACTGGTATTCCCCAAGGATATTGCAAGTTGTCTGCCAACTTAAGTCTTTCTTTTTCATTAATGTTTTTATTATTTAATTTCTATATCTCACCTAATTTAAAAGGCAAATTGTACTTAAAATATATGGAAGAGGAAGAATTGACTAAATGAAGAAATTAAGGTTAAAGTTCAAAAGTAGGCAACATATAATAAATTCAGAGAAATGTTATTACTGAAAACAATCCATGAGGTTCTATAACATTGTAAGAATTAACATAAAAATTAATATGAGTTTACAAAAGTCTAACATAAATAACAAAAAATAATGATATTAATCATAGAGCCCATGACCTACCTTCTCAGTGCTTACAGTCCAATCTGTAAAACAAATACATATATGTTCAATTTCAATTTGCTACCTAAATATTATCATAAATTGTCTGAAACATGTGGCCTGGAGTAGTACAAGACTGGAGGTAATGACTTATATTGGAATGCTGTTCTAATCTGGGCATTACGGTAGTTGTAGTGGGAATAGAGAGATATTAAAGAAGTAGTAATAGCAAATAATAGTAAATGATTGGAGCATGTATATGGAGCATGAAGAAGGAGGAAGAATCAAGAAAGAATGGCTCCAGAGCTTTGGTTTTTGCACCACTCTCCAAAATAAAAAGACATGGAAGAATGTGTATCCAGGCAGGAGACATGAGTTACATTTTAGGAAAATTAAGTGTAAGGCTGCTCAGGAGAAATATAATTATTTTTTAATTACAACCAGAGTGAAATTTCCCATGGGTCTTATCAAGATGAGAAAATATAATAAAATAAGCAATGTCCTCAACAACATTTTTCTAATAAATAAAAATCAAATTCCTTAGGTTATTTCTTATAAAACATATTCCTTTACATGGTTTAAAAATATTTAAATTTAGTACAGTGAAACAAATTTACTGGTTTCCAAAATTGTATTATCCAGGAAGACATATTGGAAAATTGGGTTATAGGAAATTTTCTTCTCAGTTTCTTTGGGTCATTATAATGGAAACTTCTTCCAGATGGGGATTATTGGGAAAGTTATTTTTGTGTCTCCCTTCACCCTTGTAATTCTTCTGGGGAGAAGTAATGATCAAAAGAATGACAAGACTCTCCCAGGTATTATTAGTCTTTCCCCTATTACCTAATACCATTGCATAGTAAGATTAAGGTATTAAAGGTTACCTTTTCTATGTTGTTTTCCCTTTGTACCTTTAAGCTAGTCTACTATGGTAACAGATCTTTCCTCACTGAGTCTAGGTCCCAATAATCTGCATCAGAGCTTAGGGTCTGCCTTTTAGAAGCAAGTTTGAGTTGCATCCCACTTCTTTATTCACATTCTCAGAGCAAGATGAGTGTAACACAGTGATTTCTCTTGGACTCTTTAAGTAAATGTCCACCTGCAAAGCAAAATCTCATTGTGCTTGAGTCTCAGGTCTAGATTTTGGGGGAAAAAGTGGTGGAAATCCTAATATTAGCTTTAGAATACAAGCTTTTTATTCTATATAGTTTTTCCAGAAATAAAACATATTTTGATGTCAATCTGAAGTTCCTGTCTATTTCAAATTTTAAAGAATCTGTAGTGGTAGAAATGCAGTCATACCCTCAAATAAAGCCAGTACAGTATCTCTTGGGACTGAATTTTGAAGTGTTTAGGAGAATGGATGAAATAACTGCACTCAAGAAGGTCTAAAGCAGGGGTTCTTAGCAAAGGGTCCGTGAGCTTGAATTTAAACTCAAAAAAACATTATTCTTGTGAGGACGTGTTTGTGTGGGTGTGATATATTTATAAAATAACACACAGTATAGCGTGGATTTAGCGTGATTTTTACCTGACTGGCAAAGGGGTCCATGGAACAAAAAACATTAAGAGCTCCTGGTCTAAAGTTTGACATTTGGTCAAAGAAACAGAACAGATCAAGATTCCTGGAGAAGGAATAGAGGAAAAGAAGCATTTTCCTGGAAGTAAATCAACTGTGCATAAAAGGGAAATCTTAAAAGTTGTACCACATATCCAGGGCAATGATCAGGTGCAGAAGAGCTGAGGAAGTATGAACATTTAAACACAGGCTACTCTAAAGGTCCAGTTTAAGTTAGACCAAGCATCAAAGGAAAGCCTTAACACATAGCCAATATAGAACAAAACCCTAGGCAAGAGGGAGAAACTGACCTTCAGAATTAGCACATTGAAATAATCAGATGTCTAGACATCAGCAAAAATTTATAAGCCACACTAATATAGAGGAATGTGTGGTCAGTTAAGGGAACAAATTAAAACTTCTGAGGAGACATAGACTTTGAAGCAACTAATCAAAGAAGTTCAAACAAATCTCCTGAATCACTTCAATGAGACGAATGAAAATATGGATACAAATAAACAAATAGTGGACATAGAGCTATAGGATATTGAGAAGACAATGTGTGAGCAACAAGAAGAATCAGAAAGTTTATAAAGAAACATAACAGATATTAAGGGGATGAAAGACACAATAATGGAAATTAAAAATACACTAGAAGTATACGATAGTAGATTTGAATGGGCAGAAAAAAAAAATGAGCCAGAAGATGGGACAATCAAAATTATCCAGTAAGAAAAATAGACAGAGAAAAGAATAATAATAATAATAAGAATAAAGCGCTGTACATAACATGAAATGTGAAGCATACCAATATATGCATATGGAAGTTCCAGAAGGGAAAGAGAAGGGAAATAGGGAAGAAAGAATATTTAAACAAATAATGGCCCCAAATTTCCCACCTCTTTTGAAAAACATAAATATACATGTCCTAGAAGTGCAACACACTCCAAACAGAATAAACTGTATTAGACCTACTCCAAGAGCCATACTAAATAGAATGTCAAACGCCAAAAATAAAGAGAGAATTCTGAAAACAGCAAGAGAAAAGTGATTCATCACATATGAGGGACCCTCAAGGAGGCTAAATAATGATTTCTCATCAGAAACCATGGAGGTGAGAAGGAAGTAGCTTGATATATTTAAAGTACTGAAAGGAAAAAGCTGCCAGCCAAAAACTTTACCAGGCAAAACTGTCCTTAAACTGAGGAAGAGTTTAAAACATTCAAAGATAAACAAAAACTGAGTGAGTTCATCACCAAAAGATTGCTAAAGGGAGTCCTTCAGGTTGAAAAGAAAAGAAAGGAGAGAGTGGCTTAGAACAGTGTGGAGAAATGAAGATCATTTTAGGCAAAAGAACACAAATAGGTTGAACATGAAGAATTGAAAAGATAATCCATGCAAATAGTATCCAAAAGAGAGCTGGGGTAGCTATATGCTATCAGACAAAATAGACTTTAAGAGTCAAAAGGAGTTACAAGGGACAAAGAAGGAAACTATATATTAATGAAAAGGTCAATCCACCAAGAAGAAATACCAATCATAAATACTTATGCACCTAACGACATTGCCCCAAAATACATGAAACAAACACTGGCAAAACTTAAGGGAGAAATAGACATCTCTACAATAACATTTGGAAATATCAGTACACTGCTCTCATCAATAGATAGAACATCTAGATGGAAGATCAATAAGGAAACAAAAAACTTGAATAAAATGATAAATGAACTAGACCTAACAGAATATACACACATTGTACCCCAAAACAGCAGGATACACATGCTTCTCAAGAGCACATGGATTGTTCTTCAGGATAGACCACATGTTGCATCACAAAATATTTCAATAAATTTTAAAAGATTGAAATTATACAAAGCATCTTTTCTGATAAAAATGAAATGAGGCTGGAAGTCAATTATAGAGAGAAAAATGGAAAATACACAAATATATGGAAGTAAAATAACACACTCTTAAAGAGTCAATGAAAAAATCACAAGAGAAATCAGTAATTATGTTAAGATGAATAAAAACAAGGGTACGACATATCGAAACATATAGGATTCAGTGAAGGCAGAGCTCAGAGGGAAACTTACAGTCTTAAATGCTTACATTAAAATGGAAGAAAGAGTGAAAATCAAACACTTAATGGCACAACTGGAAAAACTAGAAAAAGAACAACAAACTAAACCAAAATCAAGCAGAAGGAAAGATATAACAAATATTAGGTCAGAAATAAAAGAACTAGTGAATAAAAAAATAGAGAGATTAAGAAAACTAAAAGTTGCTATTGTGGAAAGATCACTAAAATTGACAAATCTTTAGACTGACAAAGAAAAAAAAAGCGATGAACAATTGTATGCCAAAATATTAGACAACCTAGATATGCATAAATTACTTACACTGCCTCAAGAAGAAATAGAAGATCTCTACAAACCAATAACTAGGAAAGAGATTGAATCAATCATCAGAAAACTCCCAAAAAATAAAGTCCCAGGACCACGTGGCTTCACAGGTGAATGCCACCAAATATCCCAAGAAAAAACAACACCAATCCTGATTAAATTCTTCCAAAAAATTGAAGAGGAGAGAACACTACCTAATTCATTCTATAAGGCCAAATTCACCCCATTATAAAAGTCAGATAAAGATATTATAAGAAAAGAAAATTACAGACCAATTTATCTTATGAATTGAGATGCAAAAATTCTCAAAAAATACTTATTGCAAATAGTCTCGCTGTCCTGATTTTGTGATAATCAGGGTAGGCTAAACATTTTCTATATTAGAAACCATGCATGTGTCCCCAGACCTAGTTTTTCTGCCTAGGTCTGGTTTTTAGAATGCTGGTGATAAACTAAGCCTGATTTATTATATGACCATCCTGTATGGGAAAATACTAACTTTGGGTATCTTTGGTCAACCTTAAGAGATATAGCAGGGGGTGGATATGACTTGGGTGGTTTGGCGTCTGTCTCCCATATGGAGGGACCTGGGTTCTATCCCTGGGACCTCCCAGTAAAATTAAAAAAAGAAAAATATAGAAGGCACATGGGCCACCAGGCCTCCATGTATGGGTGCGCTGCCAGGTCCCGCAAGTGGGTGAGCCACCAGGCCCCATGAGTGGGTGAGTCCCCCAGGCCCTGCACGCAGGTGTGCCACCAGGCCCTGCACGTGGGTGCACCGTCAGACCCTGCAAGCCACGCAGCAAGATGATGACGTAACAGTAGAGTGACACAAGGGAAAGCCAAAATGAGACGTACCAAAAAAACAGGAACTAAGGTGGCGCAGGTGGTAGGACACCTCTCTCCCACTTTGGAGATTTCAAGGATCGAATCCCAGTGAAGACAGGATGAGAAGGATGAGAAGAGAGGGCAGAAACAACTTAATAAATCTTTTTTAAAAATGTATAGGGGAGGAAGATACAGACTATAGTTAGTAGTAATACTTTGATGATACCTTTTCATGATTTGACAAATGTTTCACAACAATGCAGGGAGTTTGTGTGTATGCGGGGTGATGTGTGGGAGCCCTGTATGATGTTATGCATGTTTGTTTTGTAAGTTCATGATGTTTACTGAACACTTATAGTTTATTTATGTTCATGTATGAATGATATACTTCAATAAATTGTTTTTAAAAAATACTTAAAACTCGAATGTAACAGCATATTAAAAGAATTATACACTGTGATCAAGTGGGATCAAATGAGTATGCAAGGGTGGTTCAATATAAGAAAATCAATTAATATAATACACCATATTAAGAAAAAAAAGGTTTAAAAAAATCATCTCATTTGACTCCGAAAAGGAATTTGACAAAAGCCAGCATCCATTCTTTACTGAAAAAAAAAAAAACAACTTAGGAAAATAGAAATAGAAGAAAACTTCTTCAACATGATAAAGGACATATATGAAAAACCCACTGCTCACATTATACTGAATGTAAAAAAAGGCTGAGAGTTTCCACAAGAAGAACTGGAACAAGGTAAGAATACCCAGTGTCTTTTCTGTTATTCAACATGGTACTGGAAGTTCTAGCCAGAGCATTTAGGCAAGAGGACAATATAAAAGACATCCAAATTGGAAAGGAACTTGCAGATGACCTGACATGTATATAGACATATATAGAGAGACATATATAGATAGTCCCCAAAACTACAACAAAGCTATTAGAACTTATAAATGAGTTCAGCACAGTGTCAGGGACAAGATGAACACCCCCAAATCAACAGTGTCTGTATACACTAATAACAAGCAATATGAAAAGGAAATCAAGAAAAAATTTTCATTTGCAATGGCAATGAAAAGAATCAAATATCTACCAATATATGTAACCAAGGATGTAAATGACTTATGCATAGAAACTACAGGAATTTGTTAAAGCAATCAAAGAAGATATAAAAAGATGGAAAGATATTCCATGCTCATGGTGAAAGACTAAATATTGTTAAGATGTCAATTCTACTCCCAAATGATTTACAGAATCAACATAATCCCAATCAAAATTCCAACAGACTTCTTTGCAGAAATGAAAAAAAGCAATCATCAAATTTTTATGGAATGTTAAGGGGCCCTTAATAGCCAAAAACATCTTTAAAAAGAGGAACAAAATTGAAGGACTCACACTTCCTGACTTTAAAACTGACAAAGATACATTGGTCTAAACTGCATTGTACTGGCATACGGATAGATATATAGACCAATGGAATCAAATTGAGAGTTCAGAAATAGACCCTAACATCTGTAGCAAATTGATTTTCACAACGCTTCCAAGTCCACTCAATTGGGAAAGAACAGTCTCTTCATCAAATGATGCTGGGAAAACTGTATCTCCATTTGCAATGACAACAACAAAGAAGTAAGGAGGACCCCTACCTCACACTATATACAAAAATCAGAATGAATCAAATACCTAAATATAAGAACAAGGACTATAAAACTCCTAGAAGAAAATTTAGTCAAACATCTTCAGGACCTTATGTTAGGCAATCTTTGTAGAGATGTCTATTTGAGTCTTTTGCCCATTTTTAAGTTGGTTTGTTTCACTTTTTGTTGTT
Organism: Cabassous unicinctus; assembly: GCA_029593785.1. Taxonomy (NCBI): domain Eukaryota; kingdom Metazoa; phylum Chordata; class Mammalia; order Cingulata; family Chlamyphoridae; genus Cabassous; species Cabassous unicinctus. Next base: position 21,862 of record JAQZBX010001699.1, on the reverse strand, counting down.
AAGTTGAAGGTTTTTTTATATTCTGGATATTAAATCATCATCAGACATGTGGTTTCCCAATATTGACCCCTATTGTGTAATTTGTGGTTTTACTCTCATGAGAAAGTCCTTTGAGACACAAACGTTTTTAATTTTGATGATTCCCAATTTATCTATTTTTTCTTTTGTTGTTTGTGCTTTGGGTGTAATGTAAGAAACCATTACCTAAAACAAGATTCTGAAGATGCCTCCCTACATTTTCTGCTAGGAATTTTATAGCCCTGACTCCTATATATAAGTCTTTGATCTATTTTGAATTGATTTCTGTATATGATGTGAGGTAGGGGTCGTCCTTCTTTTTGTTTTTGAAAATGGTGATTCAGTTTTCCCAGCACCATTTAATGAAGAGAATGTTCTTTCCCAATTGAGTGGTCTTTGCCTCCTTGTCAAAAATCAGTTAGCCATAAATGTGAGAGTTGATTTCTTTTTTTTTAATCTCAAAGTATGCAATTGTATTGATGACTTCAGATTCAATGTGTACAAGTAGTAGATGCAGTCCTTTAAAATATAAACACATTCTATGCCATGAATAAATCAGAAATACACTAAAGTGAATGGGAAAAATAATTAAGGAAAACGATTCTCTGAAAGAGTTCTTTCAAAGCACTGTTCTACAAATACAAATTATTTTAATATAATAAACTTTATTTTTAAAGAAGTTTTAGATTATAGAAAAATTACATTGAAAGAGGTTTGATTTTTGATCTCTCAGTTTGATTCCATAGATCTATATGTCAGTCCTTGTGCCAGTTCCATGTGGTATTGATTACTGTGGCTTTATAAGTTTAAGGATCAAGAAGTGTGAGCTCTCCAGCTTCATTCTTCTTTTTGAAGATGGCTTAAGCTATTTGGTGCCCCTTACCCTACCAGATAAAATTTTGTTTTTGAGGTACTGGGGACAGAGGATTGAACCTGGGACCTCCCGTGTGGGAGGTGGGGGCACAACTGCTTCAGCCACATCCACTCCCCATAAGAATTTGATGGTTGGCTTTTATATTTGTGCAAGGAATATTGTTGGCTGTTTGGGACTGCAAACAGCAATCTATAAACTGTTTTGGGTAGCATTCACATCCTAATGATATTTAGTCTTACAATCTTTGAACATGGAATGTCCTTCCATTGATTTAAACCTTCCTTGATTTTTTTTCAGCAATGTGTTGTAGTTTTCTATGTACAAGTCTTTTACATCCTTGGTTAGATTTATTCCTAGATACTTGGTTCATTCCATTGTTCATTGCTTGTGTGTAGATTTATTCCTAGATATTTGGTTCATCCCATTGTTCATTGCTTGTGTGTAGAAATACTACTGATTACTTGATCTTGTACTCCACCAATTTGCTGAATTCACTTATTGGCTCTAGGAGCTCTGTTGTTGATTTTTCAGGATTTTCTGTAATAGGATCTATTGTCTGCAAATAGCAAAAGTTTATGTTTTCCTTTCCAACTTAGATGCTTTTTATTTCTTTCTCTTGCCTATTTTCTCTGACAAGAACATCAAGTACTATGTTGAATAACTTGTGACAGTGGGTATCCTTCTTCCTGATCATAGAGGGAAACCTTTTACTTTTTCACCATTAATTAAGAAGTTAGCTGTGTGCTTTTCGTATATTTATCATGACTAGGAAGAATCCTATTCCTAGTGTTCTAAGTGTTTTCATTGTGAAGGGGTGCTGGATTTTATCAAATGCCTTCTCTGCATCAATTGTGATGATCATGTGTTTTTGTTTTTTTTTCCCCTTCATTCTGTTAATTTGATGTATTACACTAATGGATTTTCTTATGTTGAACCAGCTTTTCATACCAGGGATAAATCCCATTGATCATGGTGTATAAATATTTAATACGCTGTGGGACTCAGTTTGGAAGTATTTTTTTGAGGATTTTGCATCTATATTAATAAGAGATATTGGTCTGTAGTTTTCTTTTTTTGTATAATCTTTATCTGTTTTTTGTACAAGGGTAATAGCCTTGTAGAATGAGTTAGAGAGTGTTCTCTCCTCTTGAATTTTTGGAAGAGTTTGAGCAAAATTAGAGTTAAGTCTTCTTGGAATGTTTTGTAGAATCCCCTGTAAAGCTACCTGGCCCTGGGCTTTTCTTTGATGGGAGGTTTTTGCTTACTGATTCAATCTTTTTATTAGTAATTGGTTTGTTGAGATTTTCTATTTCTCCTTGAGACAGTATTGGTGGTTTGAGTGTTTCTAAGAATGTATCCACTTCATCTAGGTTATTTAAAGTATTAGCACGCAGTTGTTCACAGTATCCTCTAGACTTTTTTATTTCAGTAGAGTTGGTAGTAATATCCCCTTTTTATATCTGATTTTATTCATTTGTATCCTCTCTCTTTTTCCTTTGTCAGTATAGCTTAAATTGTCAATTTTATTGATCTTTTCAAGGAACCAACTTTTGTTTTTTTGTTGTTGTTATTGTTTTTCTATCTCAGCCATCTCTAATGTATGTTATTTCCTTTCGTGGGCTTGTTTTGGGTTTAGTGTGCTCTTTTTTTGTTTTTTTGCTAGTTCTTCTAGTTTTGAGGTTACATCTCTCATTTGAAATCTTTCTTCTTTTTTATTGTAAGCATTTAGAGTTATAAATTTCCTTCTCAGCACTGCCTTTGTTGCATCCCTTGTTTTGGTATGTTGTATATTCATTTTCACTAGCTTCAAGATATTTCTCAATTTTGCTTTGATTTCCTCTTAGCCCATTTGTTGTTTAAGAGTATGTTGTTTACCTGCTCCCTCCCCCTACCCTCCCCCCCAGTTCCATGGACTGTCCAACCCACCCTCCCCACCCTAGCCCCTGGACAAACCAACACTGCCCAACACGATACTACCATTGCACCACTGTCATGCCCCTCCACTGCACAACTACACAATTCTACATTATGATAGATTTTGCCCATATGGGTGTTGGCTCACAACCTTCTTCTCTCTTTCTATCTCCTGTAAGGCTATCTTCCAGACTCTAACTCTGTGAGTTTGCTCAATTCGCTTAATTAATATCAATGAGGTCATGTAATATTTGTCCTTCAGTGCCTGGCTTGCTTCACTCAACACAAGGTCTTCAAGATTTATCCATGTTATCCCATGTGTTAATACTGCATTCCTTCTTACAGCTGAGTAATATTACATCCCAAGGAACCAAGAGAGTCTACAACTGCAAGCAAGAGAGTAGCATCCATCTGCCCTTTGGGATCGAAGCCCCTCTCAATTAGAGGTGGAGTGGGCATCATCATCCCAGAATCCTCAGGATTTGGGAAAGAACTATGGACCAAAGTAGACTTACTGGCTTTCTACTATAGACGTATTGTGACTCAAGCAATGTAAGAACTTTTATTATTGATATGGAGGCAGTGACCACTGGAGATTCTGAGGGCAAGGAAAGGGAAAAACAGGTGTAATATAGGGGCATTTTTTGGACTTGGGAATTGTCCTGAATGACGTTGCAATGACAAATATAAGCCATTATATATATCTTGCCATAACCTGTAGAATTGTGCGGGAGAGAGTGTAAACTACAATGTAAACTATAATCCATGCTTAGTAACTGTATTAGTCAGCCAAATGGGTGCTGATACAAAATACCAGAAATTGGTTGGTTTTTATAAAATGTATTTATTTGGGGTAGAAGTCCACAATTACCAGGCCATAAAGCATAAGTTACTTCCCTCACCAAAGTCCATTGCTTCTTTTAGAGCAAGACAGCAAGACATTTGCCAGGGTTCAGGCTTCTTGGGTTCCTCTCTTCCTGGGGTTGCATTTCCCTCCGGGCTTAACTCCTCTGTTTCCTCCACAAGGTCAGCAGTAGACTATGAGACTCTCTAGGCTTTGCTTCTCTGCACAGGGCCAGCTGTGAACTCTCAGGCAAATGGCTCATCTATATCCCGGGGCCTTCTCTACTTCCTCACCAGAACTCCAACATCAAAACTGTTTCTCAAAACTGTTCTTTGCCATGCCTTTTATATTTGATTGCCACCCCACCAAGGGGTGGGGCTCAATGCCCTACTGACGTGGCCCAGTTAATGCCCTAATCATAACTTAATCATGCCAGATTAGCAGACCAGTTTACAAGCATG
>JAQZBX010001699.1:0-17651 GCA_029593785.1 Cabassous unicinctus | reverse complement strand
ATATTATTGATATGGAGGCAGTGACCACTGGAGATTCTGAGGGCAAGGAAAGGGAAAAACAGGTGTAATATAGGGGTATTTTTTGGACTTGGGAATTGTCCTGAATGACGTTGCAATGACAAATATAAGCCATTATATATATCTTGCCATAACCTGTAGAATTGTGCGGGAGAGAGTGTAAACTACAATGTAAACTATAATCCATGCTTAGTAACTGTATTAGTCAGCCAAACGGGTGCTGATACAAAATACCAGAAATTGGTTGGTTTTTATAAAATGTATTTATTTGGGGTAGAAGTCCACAATTACCAGGCCATAAAGCATAAGTTACTTCCCTCACCAAAGTCCATTGCTTCTTTTAGAGCAAGACAGCAAGACGTTTGCCAGGGTTCAGGCTTCTTGGGTTCCTCTCTTCCTGGGGTTGCATTTCCCTCCGGGCTTAACTCCTCTGTTTCCTCCACAAGGTCAGCAGTAGACTATGAGACTCTCTAGGCTTTGCTTCTCTGCACAGGGCCAGCTGTGAACTCTCAGGCAAATGGCTCACCTATATCCCGGGGCCTTCTCTACTTCCTCACCAGAACTCCAACATCAAAACTGTTTCTCAAAACTGTTCTTTGCCATGCCTTTTATATTTGATTGCCACCCCACCAAGGGGTGGGGCTCAATGCCCTACTGACGTGGCCCAGTTAATGCCCTAATCATAACTTAATCATGCCAGATTAGCAGACCAGTTTACAAGCATGATCCAATATTTATTTTTGGAATTCGTAATTACATCAAACTGCAAAACTGCTACAGTGACAATGTTCCAAAATGTGTTCATCAAATGTAACAAATGTACCACACTAATGAAAGATGTTGTTAATGTGGGAAAATGTGGGAGATGTAGGTAGCTGGGCATGTGGGAATCCCCTTTATTTTTTATGTAGCATTTATGTAATCTAAGTATCTTTTATAAAAAGATAGAAAATATATTTTATAAAAAGAGTATGTTGTTTAATTCCCACATATTTGTGAATTTTCTGCTTCTCCCTATGTTATTCATTCCTAGTTTCATTCTGTTGTGGTCAGAGAATACTCGCATGATTTTGATATTTTTTAATTTATTGATACTTGTTTTGTGAACCAACATATAGTTTATCCTGGGGAATTATCCATGTGAACTTGAGAAGAATGTTTATTCTGTTTTTGTAAGGTGCAGTGTCTGTTAAGTAGTTGGTTTAGTTCATCATTCAAGTCCTGTATTTCCTTATTGATATTAGATGTTCTATCCATTATTGAGAGTGTTGTGTTAAAGTCTTCTACTGATAATGTACAACCATCATTTTCTCTTATATTTCAGGCTCTGCTCTTAGGTGCAGACATGTTTATAATTGTCACACCTTCTTATTGAATTGTCCCCTATATAGTATATAATGACCATCTTTGTCCTTCATAACTGTTTTTGACTTAAAGTTTCTTATATCCAATATTAGTATAGCCACCTCAGCTCCCTTTTGGGTGTTACATGCATGGTATATTTTTTCCATTCTTTCACCCTCAGCCTACTAGTATGTTTGAATTTAAGGTGGATCTCTTGCAGACAACTTATCCTTGGATCACATTTTTTAAATCTATTCTGCTATTTTCTGCCTTACAAATGGAGAGTTTAATCCATTTACATTTAACGTCACTACTAATAATATAGGACTTTCTTCTGCCATTTTTCTTTTTGGCCTTTGTGAGTCTTATACCTCTTTTTTGTCCCTCAATTCCATTAATGCTTACTTTTACATTTATTTGATTTTTTTGTGTTGTACCATATTGAGTGCCTTATCATTTCTATCTGGATATATTTACCATCTATTTTCTTTGTGGTTAGTATGGAGTTAAAATCTAACATCTCAAATATATAACAGCCATATTTGTTTTGATACCAACTTAACTTCAATAGAATACACATATATTTTTCCTGTAACCCTCTGTCCACCACCATTTTTGTACCTTTTATCAATTGTGTCTTTGTACATTGTATATCCAAAAATATAGATTTAATATTACATTTTATGGATTTGCATTTTATTCCCTGTGGAAAGTAAGAAGCAGTATTATGTACTAAGTAATATACTACAATAATACTAGCATTTATAATTACCCAAATGGTTTCCTTTACCACTTGTCTTTATTTCTTTATGCCACTTTGATACACTGTTTAGTGTTCTGTCCTTTCAGTCTGAAAAACTCCCTTTCACATTGCTTGTAAGGCAGGTGTTGTGGTCATGATCTCCTTCAGCTTTTGTTAATCTGAGAATGTCTTAATTATCCCACATTTTGGAAAGAAAGTCTCACTGGATATAAAATTCTCGGCTGGCAATTGTTTGCTTTCAGCACTTTAAGTAATTCAACCCACTACCTTCTTGCCTCCATGGTTTCTGATGAGAAATCAGCACTCAGTCTAATTGGGACTCTCTTGTACATAACATGTTATTTTTCTTTGCAGCTTTCAGTACTCTCTCCTTGTCATTTGCGTTTGATAGTGTGATCAATATATGACAGGATTTATTTTTCATCAAGTTTATCCCGTTTGGTGTTCTCTGGGCTTCTTAGACATGCATATTCATGTCTTCTGCTAAGTTTGGGAAGTTCTCTGTCATTATTTCTCTGACTATTCCTCTGCCTCTTTTTCTCTTTCTTCTCCTTCTGGGACTCCCGTAATCCATATATCGGTGTATTTGACATCAGAGATGTCTTAGGCTATTTAAGCTTTTTACAATTCTGTTTTCTTTCTGCTCCTCAGCCTGACTCATTTCAAGTGTCTTGTCTTTGAATTCACTGATTCCTTTTTGTGCCAGATCCAGTCTTCTCTTGAAACCATCCTAGGAATTCTTCATTTTGGTTATTGTTGTCTTCAACTCCACTAATTCTCTTTGCTTTTTTAAAAATCTCTGTCTCTTTACTAAGATTCTCATATTTCTCATTCATTGTTTCCTGATATCTTTTAGTTCTTTTTTTTACATTTAAAAAATAAAAATATTTAATTATTAAAATGGTTTGATAATGAATTTTGGCACACAGTATATCACTTTTTTTAAAACTGGCTAACAGCAGGTTTGTGTTCTATACCAACAACTTCTACCACAAATGGAAGAAGAGACAGCCAGAAAATTCCTCAGCACACCTCTGGAGACCTATGCTGGGGAAAACAATCAATGGTGAGTCTTGTTTAACACTTGCTTTTTATAATCTGGGCCATTTGATTAACTAACCGAGAATGCCCAGGCACTGTGGCCAGTTCTGAGGCATTTCTTGGTGCTGTATCAATCTTAGTGTCATCACAGTTAGAGGTGAGTGGTTTTGGTAAATAGCCAGAGACTCTGCACTCCTGTGTACAAGCATCTGAGTTGCTTTGAGTTGTTTAAAGCACTTGAAAAGTTATTTCCTTTCTTGCAAAAACTTTAATAAAATATGTACAAGGAACAAATTCTTGATAATATTTTGCAAACTGAAATCCCTGCAACTGGCACCCTGATTAGGGAACACATATTTAAAAAACCTCCCAAGCAATGCTTGTGCTGACATTTACACTTTATAACTTCAAAAGCAACCCTTCCCATAACCTATGTGAGCACAGATTCATTATGTTGTCTAAAAATAAATTTGCAGAATATATGCCCATTTACTTTTGGCTATTATTTTTCACATAATGTCTGTGCAATCCATTCCAGTTATTTATGGATTTTTAGGCTATACATTCACATTATGAAAGAACATGTCTCCTATTTATCCATTCTCCTGTTAACAGGCATAAGTGAATAGTATAAGGTTTTTAAAATATATGTTTTAATATTTTTAAAGATACTTAGATTATATAAATATTACACAAAAAATATAGGGAGTCCCATATGCCCCATTCCCCACACCTCCCACACCCTCCCACATAAACAACATCCTTCATTAATGTGGCATATTCATTGCAATTGATAAATGCATCCTGGGACATTGCCATTGAGCATGGACCATAGTTCACATTATAGTTTACACTCTCTCCCACACTATTCTGCAAGTTATGGGAAGATATATAATGGCCTCATTGCAATGTCATTCAGGATGATTCCCAAGTCCTGAAACAGCCCCTGTATTACACTTGTTTTTCTCTCTCCCTACCCCCAGAGCCACCAGTGGCCACTGCCTCCACATCAATGTTGTAATTTCTTCCATTGCTAGAATCACAATAAGTACTATAGTAGAATACCTGTAAGTCCACTCTAGTCCACAGTTCATTCCCCTATCCTGAGGATTCTGGGATGGTGATATCCACTCCACCTCTAATTGAGAGGGGGATTCAATTCCATACAGCTCATGGATGGGACGCTCTTGCATGCAGTTGTAGGCTTTCTCATTTCCTTTGTATGATGTTTGTCAATCCTCACCTCCTTGTTAGTTGTCCTGGGTGAGGCCAATGAACTGGAGAGTAGGTATGGCAACTCCACTGAGGCTCAGGGCCCAGATGGCAGATGGACAGCCCAAAGATTTAATTCTCTTGGACATACACCTACCAACTCCAGCACCAAGTATACGTTCAAATAGAGGGGACAGATGAGCAACATGTAGGGAAGCCATAACTGAGTCCCACTCTCATTTTCAGGAGCACAAACTCCAAAGTAGGGCCCACTGGCAAGGCACAAAACTCTGGAGCTATCCACCCTGACCATAGGACCTGGGTGTCTCCAGAGCCTTCAGGAGTCCCACTATTTGGGGTAGTATCCACTTTGGCAGTCTATGAGATCCTGCCGAGATGTGTATACGCGTTACATCTGGGATGACCTCCTGACTCACTTTGAAGTCTCTTAGCCATATAAACTCATTTTTCTTTACCTTTTCCCCCTTTTATTTGAGGTCTTTTTCCAGTTGCATCGTTTAGTGCTTGGTAGTACTCCCTCGGTGCCAGGGAGGCTCGTTCCCAGGAATCATGTCCCATGTTGGGGGGGAAGGTAATGCATTTATATGCTGAGTTTGGCTTAGAGAAAGGCCACATTTGGCAACAAGGAGGCTCTCAGGAGGCAACTCTTAGGCAACCCACATACTAGGCTAATTTTCAATTTCAAAAGCAAAGGCCCACAAGCATATATGTCAATATCAAGGGCCCATCAAGGGACCATCCTCCTTCACCAACCTTTGCCCCTGCACTTAGGGGATTGTTGCTCTTCCATTAGAGAATGAGGCAGGGTTCTCCAGGATGGGAATTCAATATTCTCTCTGTTATTGTGTGAATCTCCACCCACTGTGACAATGCCCTGTGAGAATCTGAATACATTTATATATCTTATATATATGTCCAGGTGACCTTCCTCCCATGTATCCCCCATCACTGATGCCCCACACCAATGATCCTCCCCTGCCCCAGTTGTAACCCTTCTGTGATCCAAAGCTTCTTCAAAAATGAAGCCAATAAAATGGCCAAATACAATTAATAGGAAAATGAAATAATATAGGTTTAAGTATAAGAAATAAAATACATAACACTTTTTTTAAAAAATAAAATTTAAAATTGGGATATTAAAAATAATGAGGGAAGCGGGTGTGGCTCGATCGATAGAGCTCCCATCTACCATATGGGAGGCCCCAGGTTCGCTTCCCAGGGCCTCCTTGTGAGGGCAGGCCGGCCCGCATGGCGTGGTGGGCTGGTGCAGCAAGACCTCACAGCATGGGGGAGATAAGCAGACACAGAAAAGACACACAGCAGATGGACACGGCAAACAGAAGCAGCAAGGGGGAGATAAATAAATAAATAAATAAATCTTTAAAAAAATAAATAAAAATAAAAATAATGAAAAATATTTCAAAAATTTTTTTACATTTTGCCTTTCATCACTGTAATATCTCTTGTCCTGTATGTACAGTGACAGTTTCTTCTATTTATTCCACAGTGTCTTACTTTTTTCATTTTTGTTTTCAAAGAAGTTTTAGGTCATAGTAAAGTCACATACAGAGGACTCCCATATACTCAACATCCTCCGCATTTTCCCCCTTCCCATATTAATATCTTTTTATATGTGGATGGCACATTTGTTACAACTGATATACAAATAGTGAAACATAGCTACTAACCATGGTCAATGGCTTACATTATGATTTACATTTTAGACTGTACACTTTTATAAATTTTGATGATATTTAACATGGCCTGTGTCCATCATTACAAGCTCATGTAGAACACTTCCATCACCCCCAAAATGCCCCCTGTTCCATCTATTCCATTCCGCCCTCTCCCTCCCCTCTCTTTTAGTTCTTTCTCTGTATTTTCCTTTATTTCCTTGAACATTTTTAAGGTCATTTTTTTTTTCTTTTTTATCTGGTTGCGTCATCATCTCTTTTATGCATTGCTTTGCCACATGGGGGCCTGCACCTCTCTGCACAGTGCATGTCTGGGATGCCTTTTTTCTTTTTTTACCAGGAGGTCCCAGGGACCAAACCTGGGTCCTCCATATGGCAAGCAGAAACTCAGTTGCTTGAGCCATGGCTGCTTCATCAAGGTCATTTTTTAAAAAGTTTTCTTTGATATGTCCAGATACTGGTCTTCTTCACTGGTGTTTTCTGGATTTTTATACTCTTCCTTTGGAGGGCCATCATTTCCTGTTTCTTTGTCTTGTACTCATCTGTTGAATACTGTACATCTTAATATTTTCAAATATTTTAAAATGCTACCCCTGGGATTTATTCCCAGAGATATCTGTTTCTTCATTTCTTAACCACTGGTTATAAGACAGAAATTTTCTTGGGCTTCAGTGCTCCCTTCACAAAGGTCTGCCTAAGATGAATGCAATTTGAAGTGTTTTCCCTGTCTTCCTGGGCCTTTCTTTTCCTGGGCATTTAAAGCCACCCACCCCTTGCCGCAACTGTCTGCCTCTATAGATTTTTATATTCCTTTTGTTTTCTGAAGTTGCTTTTATCTGGAGGACATATTCTGGGAAGAGAGGCATGCTGGAGAGGACTTTCCTTAGTCAGTCTTTCCCAGCTGAAACAAGGCCCACAAAAAGGGCAAAGATTAACTCCACATTGCCCTGGGAAGGAGATCAGGAAGCGCCCCTGTGACAACTGGAATTTTGTGAATCCCAAAAAGTAAACGATTATGTTTTAAACTAATCCATTTCTGTGGGTGTGAGACCCATTCGACTGAATTTTGTCAGTGGGGCATGGTTCATGTTAAGTCTCTGCCTTCTTGCAGTATCTGATATAAAGGGAGATAGAGAGAGACAGAAAGACACAGGAAAAGGGAGCTACCATGTTTTATTCTGTCATGTGAGAGGGAGGACTGCAAGAAAACAGAAGCCTCTGAGAGGTTCAAAGAGCTAAGGCCTAGAAAGAGAAAAGCCCCATGCCTTTTCACTCATAGCTGAGCTCCAAGTTATAGTAGATTCTGAAGGGGAAGGCAGAGATCTCTGCAGAGATCAATGGCCATTTTGCTACAACACATGGCAAAAATGCTAGGCTCGACAGTAGCTGGTATTGGTGAGAAAGCATCTCTGCTGATGCCTTGATTTGGATATTTTATTGCCTTGGAACTGTAAGCTTTTACCCTAAATAAATCCCCATTATAAAAGCCAACAGATTTTTGATAGTTTACAAGAGCAACCCTTTGGCAAACTAAAATAACACCCAAAGCTTCTTCCATGGTGCCCCAAAGCTTAGCTTTCTTGGCCTCTCCAGCAAAATGTAGCCCTTCAACTAACTGTCCCTCTCAGCCTTGAGGAAGCATAACATCTTTAGGTATGCTCTGCTGTGGCTGCTGCTGGCTTTGTCCAGGGTGGCTTGAAACAATGGCTGCCCTCAGAGCCAGGTCCCCAGGAACCCCAAATTGCCAGTTCAATCCATCTTCTGTGATCAGCAGTGCCCACAACTGTTCTCGGGGCAGAGTATTTCTATGTCCTTTTCTGTCACGAGTGAGCTAACCAGTGGTTGAACCACATGGCTTCCTGCCATGAGTGTGGGAGATGAGTTCTGGTAGCCGCTGTATGGAGAGAACAATTTACTGTTCTTTATTGTAATTTATCAGCCTCTTCGTTCCACTCTTCCCTAGATGCCATACAGTGTTCTTCTCACCTCCAGAGTTTCAAAATAGTTATTTCAGATAGTCCCTGTCTAATAGTTGTTCTGGTGGAAGGACTGAGTCTGGGTCCTCCCTACTTCACCATCTTTTTTTATATTTATTTTTTAAGTGTCAAAACATCGTTTTATAAGCTTTCTGATTAAAAAATCATTAACTTAATCTCTTTATTTTCTGTTTAACAATAGGAGTAATATCATTTTAACAATAAATCATTTTTTACATTATTCATCTATAATTTATGTATTACTATAACAAATTAAGTTGTATATTACTATAACAAATTAAGTTGTGATAAAGCCTTAATTACTTATTTTATAGTTCAGTTCTAAAAATATTTAAAGAGAACTTCTCTGTTACCTGAAGCATTACTTTGTGATTTGTCCTTGAACATTTGCCTGAGATGTTTATCACCATGTTGCTACCATTTTCTCCTGCTCACATGATAGGCTATTATCTTTAATTCATCTACTCTAAGGCCATTTCAAATAGTTTCAGATTACTGAGGGCTTTTAGCTTTTCTTACATAGCACAGTATTGGCTATTTTTAAAAAACATTTTATTTCTAGAAACTTCTAGGGATGTTTTAGATTGGTTTCTGTCCTCTTCCTTAAACAGGAATTGGATTATTCGGGACCTATTAAGAAAAACAAAATCACTCTAGTCATTTCAAACAGGGAACTGGTTACATGGCTATTGAAAGACTAAATAGCAAATAGGGGACTCAAACAAGAATGAATAATTTCAGGAAACAATTACCATTTCTAGGTCTGAGTAAAGAGTTTTAGGTCTGGGGAAGAGTCAGGGTTATAAGAAACTAACAGTTCAGAGGAGGCCCAACAGAACTGGGGCTCAGATCTCTGAAGAGGTGGCACTTCTCTATGCTGTTTCCCATGTGGAACACATTCAGGCTGGTTTTGAGTGTCAAAACTTGGGAATCTGTAGACTGCAATCAAATGCTGCTCCCGAAGCAACACTGAAGGCTGAGATATGTCCTCATATAACCTTAAGTACTTAGTATGTCATATACTTATTTAGTGCTTATGATTACGATAATTAACATTCCTTTGTATGTGTATATATGTTTTCATTTTAAAACATTTGAAAGCTTTCTGACAATGGCTAATATATAAATTATAAGTAAAATTATGAAGCCTGCTCAGAGCTTTACCATCCTGTACATAGAATGAAATTCCCTAATATAGGATATTTAATAGCTATTCAACTTTAAATTCTTTCTTCCTTTGTTTTTTTCCAATACATGCATTTAAAAACTATAATTATATCTATAGTCTGCTTTGCTACATACCACAGATTTTGATTTGTCATATTCTTTATGCAGGTCAAAGTAATTTATAATTTTCATTTGATGTATTTTTTGACCTGTGGGTTCTTAGTTACGTGTTTGTTTGTTTTTTCAGTTTAATTTTATTTAGGTCAGAAAATATCCTCTATTTTTTAATAATTTGTAATTTGTTTATATATGCTTAAGTGAACAAGCGTAGAGTTTATTTTGAGAAATGTTCCATCTTTACTTACAATGACATGCATTCTACTCTTCTTGAGTTCCATAAATGTCAATTAGGACAAATTGTTTGACTGTATTTTCTAAACTTCTATATCATTAATGATTTTGGGTCAGCTTTTCCTAACAGTTTCAAAGAGTCTAATTTTCTAACATCTAAGTTTTTCTTCTTGGATTTTGCTGATAGATTATTAGTTCATACAAATTTTGGATTGCTATATTTCCCTTTTCATGTGAATCACATATTCAATAAATGGCATTTGTTATGTCTAATGACATGCCTTCCCTTTAAGTTTATTTTTTTTGTTATTAGTATAATTATATCAAATTTCTTTTAGTTAATATTTGCATGGTATGCTTTTAAAAAATTCTTTTTCTTTCAATCTATATTCTCATCTAAAGTTTGATTCTTGTAAAAAGAAAATTATTGGATCTTTCATTTTTTTCATCCTCTCTGATAATCTTTATTATTTAATTAGAAGATAATTTTTTATCTTTAATGTAGCCACTGATATAGTTGGGCTTAAATCCACCATTTTGCTATCATTTTTTAATTGTTCCTTGTTTTATTTATTTCTTTAATCTTCTTGTCTAGCCTTCCTTTGAATATTCAATTATCTAGAAATATTTGATCTTATAATCTCTACTCACATTTTATTTATATATTTTTTATTCTTTTAGTGGTTAATTTGTAATATAGAGATTAAAATATGCAACCTTAGCTCCTTGTGGTCCTCTCCAGAGCCCTGCATATCCCTCTCACTTACAAAGGATGACAAAAGTATGTGTTTTAGGAACCTGTATCATCCTCCAAACAAACTTTGCAAACAGAAAATCAAATACAAAGAAGAAATACAAAGAAAATTACAATCAAGACAACAAACATTTGAGGTAAGCCAATGACATATAAAACTTACAGTAAACTCAACAAACCAAAGTAATTACAAATGCTTAAAAGATTATAAAATTCCAACATGAGGAAAGACTTAATATTACCCATCCACATTATAATTCCAAAGTTTCAATTTGGATTTCTTTACTGACTCTGGGTCAGCATTTCCCTGCTTTTCATTTTACTATTTTTTCATATTATATTTGCTACATTCTCCCAGAGGACAGGTAAAGCATACATGCATTTACTTTTGCTCTCTAGATGTTTAGATAAAATTTGCTTTTTAATAAATACATACTTAGAACTTTAACTATTGTACATATAAATGAACTGTTGGATTCTAAAATGAACAAAATTTTAAATTGAGCATAAACAGTATTTTTATGAACATGAAAGAGATAGCTCACCAAAGAAAAAATAAACATGTTGAAAACTTTTAAAAATGGTAATTACATTGAATTTATTTAAAAACAGAGCTAAAGACCGTGCTATTTTTCTAGAAGATCTAACCATGTAATCTTCCCAGAAGATAGTAAAATTGAATGGATCATGAAAACCATGGAGAGAAAAATAAGTTAAACAAATGGAGAAATGAAGAAAATGGAGAATGAAGAAGGAGAAAAGAGAGAATGGAGTAGAGGCCTTCTTCAAAAAGATAGAAGAGAAAAATATCCCCAAACTGAGGAAAGTGATAAGATAGATAAAATTAAATATTCAAAAAGGAATATATTTTTATTTTAAAATTTTTACTTTCCCATCTATCCAAACATGCTGCTTTCCAATCTGGTCTTCAGCATTTCAGCAAATGGTGCTTCCATTTTTTTTCTGCCTGAAAAGCATCACCTTCTCCAAAATGACCATCCTTACCACTTTTTCTCAGTCTTACTAGATAGTCTCTATCCTTTTACATTTTCCCATATCCATTGTATATTTTCCTGATTTTTTTTTGTTACTCCTAGCACTCATCTTTACATTATATGTTTTATATTTATTAGCTTACTATTTGTAAACCCATAAGAATGTAAGTTTTATAAAACTTTACTTTATAGCAGCACTATCCACAATAGCCAAAAGGTGGAAACCATTCAAGTATCCATCTACAAATGAGTGGATAGACAAAATGTAGTACATATACACAATGGAATATTATTCAGCCATAAGAAAGAATGAAGTTATGAGACATGCTGCAACATGGAAGAAACTTGAAAACATGATGTTCAGTGAAATAAGCAAGGCACATAAGGACATATATTGTAAGATATCTGTGGCAGTTTTGTATTATTTCTGAATTCCAAAAAGAAATATAGATTCCGTTTGTAAACTGGTCTGTTCCTCTGGGTGTGATACCCTTTGGTTGCATTAAATTGAAAGGTTACGTTTACTTGATTAAATTAAGATTAGGAATTTGATTCAGCCACATCAGTAGGGCATTGAGTCCCAGCCCCCTTTTGGGCTATATAGGCAGATGCTCAGTCAGGGAGAAACACAGAGAAGTAGATGCACAGAGAAGAAGAACACAGAGGAATAGAGAGCACTTCATAGACAAGGAAGAGGCCCTGGGAAGAGAGATGAGTCTGATAGTTTACAGCTCAAGAGAACAGAGCAGATGTATGGAACTCTGTTGCTTGCAGTTGTAGACTCTTTTGGTTCCTTGGTTTGGTCATTGTCCTCCATCATCTCCTTGTTGAGTTCAATGAACTAGAGAGTAGGTGATGCAACTCTGTTGAGATTCAGGGCCCAGCTGGCAGATGGGCATACTAAAGATTTAAGTCTCTTGGACTTAAACTTATCAGCTCTAGCACTAATTATAGGTTCAAATAGAAGGGCCAGAAGAGCCATGTGTAGGGAAACCACAACTGAGTCCAACTCTGTCACACTGGGAAGCATAAATTCCAAAGTAGAGCCCACTGGCAAAGCACCAAACTCCTGAGCTATCTGCCCTCACTATAGTGTCTGGATGTCTACAGATTCTTCAGGAGCCCTGCTATTTGAGGTAGTATCTGCTTTGGCAGTCAATGAGATCCTGCTGAGACATGCCCTATGGGATCGAAGCCCCCTCTCAATTAGAGGTGGAGTGGGCATCACCATCCCAAAATCCTCAGGATTTGGGAATGAACTATGGGCTAAAGTAGACTTGCTGGTATTCTACTATAGATATTGTGATTTTAGCAATGGAAAAACTTATATCATTGATGTGGAGGCAGTGACTACTGGAGGTTATGAGGGCAGGGAGAGGGAAAAATAAGTGTAATATGGGGGCATTTTCAGGACTTGGGAATTGTCCTGAATGACTGCAACAACTGATACAGGCCATTGTATATCTTGTCATAACCTACAAAATTGTGCAGGAGAGAGTGTAAACTACAATGTAAACTATAATCCATGCTTAGTGGTAATGCTCCAAAAATGCATTCATGAATTGTAATGAATGTACCAAACTAATGAAGGATGTTATTGATGTGGGAGGTGTAGAGAGCAGGGTATATGGAAATCCCCTTAATTTTTTATGTAACATTTACGTACTCTAAGTAACTTTTTTAAAAAAATTAAAAAAAAAAAAAAAAGAACAGAGCAGCAGAGCCTGGAAAGAAACAAGCCCCAGGAAGAGAGATGAGCCTTATGCCAGTATACAGCTGAGATTGGAAGAAGCTGGGACCCCGGAGCCTTAAGAGGAAGAGGAAGACGGAACCCTCACAGAGACCAGCAGCCATCTTGCTCCAACATGTCGCAACAGACTTTGGTGAGGAAAATAACATTTTTTATGGCCCTGTGACTATAAGCTTCTTTCCCAAATAAATATCCTTTATAAATGCCAACAGATTTCTGGTACTTTGCATCAGCACCCCTTTTGGCTGACTAATACAATATCATTTATAAGAGATGACTATAAAAAGCAAATTTGCAGAGACAGAAAGTAGATTTGAGATTATCTGGGAATGGGGGAAGGTAAGGAAAGAGGAGTCATTGTATGAAACTGAAAAAAGGTGAATTTTATATAAGATGAATTATATATCAATAAAGATGTTTAAAAAAAGAGATCTTTGAATATTCTACATACAACTCTCTAATCACATAAATGAATAGCAAATATTTTCACTTTCTCCCACTCTGGGTTTCTTTTCATTTTCTTGATGGTATCCTTTGAAATGGAAAAGTATTTAATTTTGATTAAGTCCAAATATCCATTTTTTTCTTTTGCCACTTGTGCTTTTGGTGTCATATCTAAGGAGTCTTTGCCTAACCCATTTATTAAGTTTTATGGCTTTAACTCTTGCATTTAGATCTATGATCCATTTTGAGTTAATTTTTATGTTTGTTGTAAAGAAGGGCTCCAGCTTCATTCTTTTACAGATATCTGTCCATTTGTCCCAGAAAAATTTGTTGAAAAGCCTGCCCTTTCCCCAAGTAATTTTCTTGGTACCTTTGTTGTCAATCAATTGACTGCATTATAAGAATATATTTCTAGACTCAATTTTATTCTATTGTTCTATATGCCTATCCTTATGCCAATATCATACTGTTTTGATTACTGTAGCTTGAGTAAGTTTTGAAATTAGGAGGTGTGAATACTCCTAATTTGTTTTTTGTTTTCAAGATTGTTGTAGCTGTTCTGTGTCCCTTTCATTTCCATATGAACTGTAGAATGAATTTGTTGACTTCTTCAAAAAAAGCAACTGGAATTTTGATAGGGACTGCATTGCATCTGTTTTTCAATTTGGCATCTTCATACTATTGAGTCTTCTAAGACTAAGGATGAGTTTCCATTTATTTAGGTCTACTTTAATTTTTTTCAATGAGGTTCTGTACTTTAAGCATACAAATCTTCCACTTCCCTTATTTAATTTATTCTTGAGTATTTAATTCCTTTTTATTCTGTTGTAAACAGAGTTGTTTTCTCCATTTTCATTTTTTATTATTTCTACAAAAGATCATATTTGATATTCAGAAAATTACATTATGAAAACAATTTTCTCATTTAATTTTAAAATTAAATTTAAATAATAATTAATTTTAAAACCAAACCATAAGTGAACAAATGCAATTCTTTCTTCCAGACAATAGCTAATGTCTAAAACAGAACAACATCCTATCACCCCATAACTCTGAGACTGATAGGCTTCACATGGGTTATTTGAATTATCCTGGAAAGCCTTTTTTACTGTTGAAATATTTTCTCAAGAATACAGAACATTTTTTTTTTCTTTTCTACTGATAAACCTCAGATTCTACTGAAGGAGTAATTTCATTATATATTATACATAGAATGGAATCCCACAATAGTAAAACTACTTTTGGCATAACGTAAAAAAATGGTTCTTTTTTGATGATCTTCAAGGGTTTTACTACTGAAAATACCAGATGGAAATGTTGTACCTATAACATTGCTATGGAATGGACTTTTTGTAAAAGGTTGAATTTAATCTGCTTAGAGATACTAAAGATACAATTTAAGTCTGCAAAACACAAGCAGCAAAATAAAAAAATGAGACTCCCTTTCAAATAAAAAATATTAAGATTAAGAATATTTAAGCCACTAACTTCTCTTTCCTATAAAAATGTAACTTATTTATATCCATACTTTTTCATAAATAAAATATTCTGGTTGCTTTCCATGAATACAAACATAAGCAAAGGTCAGAGTTTAAAAAAATACATTTAATATTTTACAAATTGTCATAAAAATTTTTGAGGAATTAAGAAGGATACATTCATACTCACTAGGTGAGAATTAATGTGTATATCTGACCAGGTTTTTGAAAAACAGAGCTCAGGGAATAAGGTCAAATTCACAGTAAACCGAAGACTAAAGATAACATTTTAGAAAGTTTTACTATTAAGTTAAAAACAACTGTTGTTTAAAAAGCCGTATAGAGAAGCACGTAAAAGTAAAAATCCATTAGACAGCTCCATTTTTTGCTGCTCTTGGGATTTCCAAAGATATTTCAAAGGACCAAAAATTCCACACTGAGTCTTGATAATGCATTGCCAGGAACAGAAAGATGAAGAGCATGAAAAGACTCAAAGATGTCTAATTCAACTACCTAGTATCTGGGAGCTAGTCTGGGGCTGGTTAAACTGGTGAGAGTAGGGATCTAGGCAGAAAATCCTCATCAGGGCAGGTAGGATGGGGATGATTGGATAGTTGTGGGCATTTTTGTCATGTTGTGTTAAAAAAATTATCAAAAAAGGAAAGTGGATGGCATAACAACAGGCCCAAGTCAGACCCAATACAAAAATTAGTCCAGTAGGAGTCTGCAGGCATGGACATCCACCAGCAAATCACTTGTTGCTTCCTTGAAAAGCCCTTCCCAGGTCATATTATGTCTTCCTCCCAGAAGAAAAACTGAATATTAAATATATTGTTGATGCTCAAGGATGAAGTCAAGGTCTCTGCAATGGGAGTTTTAGCAGTGTCTCAACTTCGAGTCTTAAACCCATGATTAGGAGATCAAGTCTTCTCAGCATGGCAATCACTGTCATACTCTGAAGACAAGGATTTCCTTACAGATTATTTTCCTCATAAAAAATTGTGTTATTCACATTCTCCTGTTGTACAGAGTTGGTTCAAATAACTATACTGTTGTATTACCTTCCCTGACTTGTCACTAAAATACCTTTTACTTTGGGTTGAAGATTTGTGTTTGCCTCTCTTCCTTTGGAAATGTAGATACATAAGGAGAGTTAGGAGATGGCATTTACTTGTCAGTGCTTGGCTTCAAATATTTCACCTGACTCCACCTGAGACTGCTTTTAACCAGATTTTGCAGGTAATATCAAATCACCAACTGACCCAACCAGGTTTATCTGATTCCAAAGCTCGTTCTTTTTCTAACAAACAGCAATGTCTGCTAAAATAAACATATATTTAGTACTCTAACATATAAATAGATCGGTTAATAAAGGAATTATAATTTGCTTACCAAAATGTCACTGGTAAAGAAACATTCTTTTAATAACTTAAAGGGTAGATCAGGACCTTGTATTTCCTCAGAACTATAATTGAAATCACTAAGTAGTTGTGGTGGTTAGGCTAATGTGTCAACTCGACCAGGTAATTGTGTCCAGGTGTTAGGTCCAGCAAGCACTGGGCTAATTGTAATACAAGAGCATTTATGGACTTCGATCACCAGTGAGTTTACCGCATGGATGGCTGATTACATCTGCATCCATCAGGGAGGTTGCATCAGCAATGGGTGACACTTTTATCCAATCAGTTGAATGCCTTAAAAGGGGAAGTGATTTCAACATTCAGAGAGAATTTCCCAGCTCATCTTTGGACAGCCAACTTCTCCCAGAAACTCATCAAGGACCTTTCATCGGACTTTCATCAGAGCCCCTGGCTTGCAGCCTGCCTGTGGAATCTGGACTTGTGCGTCCCCATGGTCGCGTGAGAGACTCTTATAAAATCTCATATTATTGACAAATATCTCTTGTTGATTCTATTTCCCGAGAGAACCCTGACTAATACAGCTTGGTACTGGGAGTGGTTCCTGAGGAACAAAGTCTTAAACATGGGATGTCTGAGGTGGTTCTGGGAGTTTTGTAATTGGCTCTTTTCTAATTGGACTCAAGGGTACTAATGACTTCCTTTCCAATAATGAAGAAGTTCCTAACCGTCCATGGCGTGAACTGGCAATACAGATATGCAAAATAGCATCACTGGATTCCCCTACTTCCATGCTTATAAGAAGCAAGGATCTGGGTGAGAATGTTTTCAACACCTTAACAGAATTTTGTGAAGTCAAAAAGTATAATGATGTTGGCTGGCTCCTCTTAGATACTCTGGATACAGTTACAAAAGAAAGAGATGAGTCAAAGTCTTCAAATTTGAAACTTAAATGTAGCATGAATGATATGAAAGTTTCTACATGTCCCTTGAAAGAAAATCTTGTCTCCTTTAGACACAGACTTGACATATCTGAGAATCAAACCCAGATGCTCATTGTACAAGTAGCAGAATTACAGAGAAAACTAAAATCTCAACCTCACAGGGTTTCTGCAATTAAAGTGAAGGCATTGATTGGAAAGGAGTGGAACCCCGAGGACTGGGATGGAGATATATGGGATGATGATAATATTGGTGGGGACTTCGGAACTCTAAATTCTGCTGAGACTTTACCAGATAAAGCTGTGATGGCCTGCCCTGTGGA